>JAPZVO010000670.1:0-28647 GCA_029962745.1 Echinometra lucunter
TGCTTCTGTCTCACACATGAGTCTGGGAACAAAACTTTCCAAATGTCAGCAATTTCACCTGTATTGGCCTACGGATGTATGTACATGTACATGGGTGCAAGGTTATCTACATGTTATATACAATGTAACCTTGCCTTCATGTAAGTGCTTCAAGTTCTACCACCAGTCTCCTATAAAACTTTAAGTGTGCAGAAGCTGCTGTCACTGCTGCAGTAAGCTTTGGGTTGTTTCATGAAACTCATAAGTACATGTAAAAGATCAGCGACATCTCAAGGCTTTCCTTCAACTTGTCTGCCACATTGTAAGTGTTTCACAAAGCCATCTTGGCCAAGACCAGCGACAACTTCCTAGACAAATGATGTTTCGCGATTCCAAACCTGTCAATTCCATCACTAGCCAACTTTTAGTTACATGTAACAGACTATGCGCAGTGGAAAATAAAGACTGTACATTGTAAATTTAAAGAAACATCATTATTGATCTCTAAGCATTATAATTTTTTTATGATCGAGCCAGATCGATTATAAATTATAATCAATTGGCCAGACTCGCCGACTATAGCCAGCGAGCCTGGCAGCAGTAAAAGCTAGGCAGACATTGTAATCATACCACTATACATGTACTTATCAGAGAATATGAATTTATTTTCTTTATTTTAGTTAAATAATTTATTGAGTGGCTGAATGATTTCTTCCAAGTATGGGTGACAATTTTAGGGCTTAACCGATATTCGCATCGGAGATCGGTGACTGCCGATTCTTGGCCGCATCTTCTAAACATCGGCATTGGTAAACATTTTGATGGTGAGCTGATGCAGAACCGAAGCAAGCAACAGATGTTTGGTGGTTACATCACACTTAGACCCTATGATGATTTGCATTGCGGGCGTAGTAGACGGGATTAAATTTTTGTTAGTGTATTACTCATCTCTACTTTAGCCGCACTCTGCGGCGCCGCATCAGTCATCGGAATCGGGCCGATGCGGGTGTAAAAACATCAGGGATCAGATCGGCAGTAAAAGCCCTCAACAATTTATCATGTAAACATGTACACATTTTTCCATATGTATTTTTTCCTGGATTTTGAGTACAATATTCATAGAAAATTTATCACATGAATTTTAGATGAATTCACTCTACAAATGTTTTCATGAAATATTTGAATTTCCCTATTTCTTCAAAAGAAAATATAATTAAAGTCTCCCTCCAATAATTTGTCACTTATGGTATCCTCTAAATGACAAATCTTGATTCCCACATCATAAAAAGCAAGTTATTTGGCATAGACCATAACTGTATTTCTTTGTGTGGATCACCGAACGGGCTGCTTGTAATTGCATCATTTGTGTATACATGTGTCTGTATGTGAAATTGTGTTTTTACAGACATGTTTCTAACAGATATGATGAATTTACGTCTGGCACCGACCTTAAAGTCACCATCAAAAAAAAAAAAAAAGACTCAGACTCAAATCCTGGGTCTGATCAGAGTCGGATTTAAGCAGGTGAAGACAAAGAGCTGACTGCAAACGTTCATGGCATTACCGCTGAGACTCGCTGGCTTGGCAGAGCTCTGATGTACAACCAATCTGTAACTGGAGTGTAGCCTAGCCCAGAGAGGCATTCAGTGGTGTTATATTCTGACATCTCACTGAACACCCAGAATGGCCCGTTATTATTTTATTTATTATAAATAAACTGACGACGTCAGAGGTCGCACTATTGAAATGGAAATTTATCACAGGAGGGTAGGGTCTCAAAGCAATCGAAAGCAATTTTTTTTTATTTCTAGACTAAGAATTTAGGATCTGATTTGCAGTTTGATCAATCTGATGGCAAACTTGGAAGGTAGTTTCCAGGGCTAACTGGGCAGGAGAAAGTGTGATTTGGGAGCATAATCTTTTAGTTGGCAAGCCTCTCTATTACAGGGGCAAATACAGGCTGTTCTGGGCATTAAGTGAGATGTCAGAACGCTTCTCTGGGCTAAGTGTAGCCCCATTCACACGAATTCGAGGTTTTTTGACCGGCTTTTACTAAACACTCGGGTCGCGGCTCGCTGGGTATGGTGCGCCAAGTGTTAACTATATAGTTATTCGGTCCAAAATCTACAGTGAGTTTACATGTACAGTAAAACCAAAACTCTCATAGCCACGTCCACAAGCATATTCTGGTAAACTGATCCTCCTGCCGCCCTCTGCTATGCACAAAGTGTTTGTAACGAAACAGAGTCAATCCCCGAGCGAAGTGAATATAGCAGGCTTAATGAGAGATAATAATTATAAATCCTGTCTGTTTATTCATATTGGTGGGAGGTTCTTGTTGCAAAATCGTCTGTAATGAAATGGTTCACTGTTCGTGAATTCTATATAGAAAAAAAGTTTTGAGTGAACTTTTGACACTAAATTATGTAGTTTTGGTCCAAATAACTTAGTTAACACTTGGCGCCCCATAACCAGCGAGCCGTGACCCGAGTGTTTTCCAGCGCGACGCGACCTGAGTGTTTAGTAAAAGCCTTCTGACCTTGGCTACACCTGACCAGGGCCCTGTTGCAGTGCACAAAACATACAGTGTGTTATTTTTCATTGATCATAATGATGGTATGGTAACTTTGCAAACGGGTGAGACTACAGTACTGGTATAGACTACATATGCTGCTAAACTTACTTTTCATAAAATCATATCTACACAGATTCATGTCAAATATATCAAACTATTTTTATCACAATGCTATTTTTTTCAAATACATAACACAGTTTTAGAAAATATGAAAATATATCGCTAGTTTCATGCCCTTCATTCGATATCCCCCAGCAATCATTCGACCGGGCGCATCGCGCATACAATGTCAAGTTGTCAACAAGTATGAGGGCTGCTGAAATGCGCCGCACCATACACGGTTGTCCATCGCGGAAGTTCCGGCGCCCGTCGGTGCTCCCCTTGCAGTCGAATGAAGGCCAGCGAGGACTTGATTTGTACATGAAGTCACTGTAAAGGCAGATACGGGGGGTTTGGTTTTTCATTTGTTTTTCGCCAATACCATCACACTCGGAGCTTGCAATAAACAAAAAATCTTGTCACAAAACTGCCGATTTCTTTATTTTTAGCGCTTTTTCTGAGACCATGTTTCTTAGCAGTGGACCTATGCCTTTGCGTGCTTTGGAATTACATATATGGTGCCGATTTTGCATTTTTGATGGTGGAATATGACTTTTTAGATGGATTTTTGGAGGTGACTAAGGGACTTACAGTGTACTTGTGGTGAGTGACAATGTCTCTGTGTGTAATGAAGTGATTTGTGTGTGTTGTGGTAATATAATGTGCTGACTTGTGATATAGTGAAAATAGGTCGAATGACGGCACAGGTTGAATGACGGGCTACTCTATAATGTGTGTAAACTGAAGCTAGAAACCAAAATTTATGCCAACTTTCCTGAATGTTACGCTCCATACACAAAAAGTTTGCATAAATTTTGGTTGCTAGCTTCAGATTCCATACAGCCGAGCCGGAGATTGAGAGTGACGGCGTTCATGGCGTTGCCACTGGACATCAATGAAGCCGTAATCGAGGTTCCCTCTGTCTGATTTCATTCAAATTCAGGTGACACTGACAGATTGCATACATATTGTTTATTATTTTCTGAAATTCGTTTATTAGAAGTTGAACTGACAATATGTGCATGGATATGAAAGTGCATTAGCACCCTACGTGCTGCAACTTGCATGCTGTAACGAGGCACTTGAATTCATGCTTGCCAGGCCGCAGGGGCTGCAAACTGTTCAAACTAGACTGTTTTAGCAACCTCACCGCGGACGTAGAATCTGTGGTTCGTGCGCAAAAATGGAGCAGTTACTATGGTAACAGTGAGCTGACTGTTCTACGACAGGCCTTCGCTAGATCTACTTCCGTGCAGAGCTAGGCCGCAGAGTGGTTCCATGGAAGCAACACTACCACAGCCAATCAGCGCGCTTGTAGCGAGGTAAAGTTGGCTGTATACATGTACACTGCCAACAAAGAAATACATGCCATACATGTTATAAGGCAAGAAAGACGGATAGACTGAAGGGAAAACAAAGAAATACAAAAGGAAAAGGCGGATAGACTCAAGAGAAAACAAAAAAATACATAAAGCAAGAAAGATGGAGGGAAAACAAATTAGAGGCTACATATTAATACTGTGATCATGGTGATAGGGCATGTAGGGAAAAGGAAAGACGGATAGACATGACAGAGTGAAGTCAAACATGTCAAAGCAAAGATAACACATACGGTATTAGGAAAGAGGAGAGGAGAGGAGAGGGTGGACCTTAGAACTGCTCTTTCGACCCTTGCAGTATTTTCTGTGTCAAACAGTTTAGGCCCACGTACGTCCGCGTTCAAATTAGCGAAACCCTAAACAAGAGTTGTATGAGCACGGCGGACGTACATGTATGTAGCTCACCATCACACTGCGTTGCGACGTCGCTGAAAGCTCCGTACGTCGCTGAGCGACAACCCGCTGCTATTACATGCCTCACTCGTGAGCAGAATCCTCTGTCTGTCCTTGCGTATTCACACCTACCTACAGAACATTCAGTTATCTAACTTAGACCTAATCTTTCACTGGCTTTGAGAATATTGATATTACCTCAGAAGTATTGCCCTTTTCTAAAATCACAATAAAATTGGTCCAGTCACTTTAACTTACCGTAAGTAGTTTGTCGTTGCTCACTTGTCGGCTAGTGCTAGCGCCTATGCTTGACGTGCATGTATGTCAGGTGGTATAACCGGTGGTGCAGTATGTCAGGTGATGCGTATATGGCGCGCCGTTTGTCCCATAAAAGCGATTAACTCAGTTTTTCGCCGATAAACTTATCACATCACATCACATCTGGTACAGGAAATGAGGGATTTCTCCTGTAGATTTTCCGGTCTTGACTCCGAGTTTGAAGGTTGAATTTGAAGTGTTTGAATTTGTGTAGCTTTAAATGCTATGAGGAACGGAGGTTTTAAAGCTCTGTTTTTCAAAATACTCATGATACTATGATCGACCGAAAACTCAGTTTATCACTCGAAAAACGCAGTTTTTCGACGATAAACTCAGCTTTTCGCCGATAAACTAAGTTCATCACTGAGTTTTTCACTTGATAAACCCTGTTTATCGACTGATAAACAGAGTTTTTCGATAAACTGACTTTTTCACTTGATAAACAGAGTATTCTGAATTTCTCGATAAACTTAGTTTTTCACTTGAAAAACACAGTTTATCGCCGACAAAATGCCCGATAAACAGAGTTTTTCTTAAACTCAGTTTTGACTTGAAAAACAGAGTTTCTCGATAAACTCTGTTTAGCGCTTGTAACGGGAGTTTTTCGCTCGTAACGGGAGTTTATCGCTCGATAAACAGAGTTTATCGCTCGATAAACAGAGTTTATCGCTCGATAAACTCTATTCATCGACTGAAAAACAGAGCTTTTCGCTCGATAAACTCTATTCATCGACTGAAAAACAGAGCTTTTCGCTCGATAAACTGAGTTTTTTCGAAATTTGATAAACAGGGTTATTTTAGCTTTGCCGACAGTGGGCGCTATGGTGGTGAATTGCCACTTGGTCTGCAACCACTTTGTCTACTGCCCGTTTGGTCTCATCCCACATGGTCTAATTCCATTTTGTCTACAACCAGTTCGTCTTATAACCGTTCTGTCTAATAACCATGTAGTCTATTCGCCATTTCGTCTAATTCCCATTTTGGCTATACCCATTTCGTCTATAACCCACTTGGTCTCATAGAGGGGGTCGCTAGAGTCATTACATACTTATCTTATCTTATTTAACACCATTTAGTCTATTTACCAGTTATTCTAATTACCAGTTTGTCTAATAATCGATTCCTCTATCATCATTTCGTCTATTGTCCATTTCGTCTAATTACCATTTTGTCTAATAACCGTTTGTTCTATTTTCAGTTCGTCTAATAGCCATTTCGGCAAAGTATCATTTTTTCTAATAACCCGTAAGGCTACTAATCAATTAGTCTACTGACCAGTTGGTCTATGAACCATTTAGTCTGACAACCATTTGGTCTAATACCCGTTTGGTCTAGCTATCGAACATTTGGTCTATTGAAAATTCGGTCTATATTTAGTCTAAGAGCAATTCGTCTGACATCCAGTTGGTCTAATGATCGTTTTGTCTAATATCTGTTTGGTCTAATTCAGTTGTTTTTATTTTGTTTTGTTTTGTTTGTTTTTGTTTTTGTTTTTGTTTTTGGGTGTTTTGTTTTGTTTTGTTTTTTTGATTGCTATTCATGATTTTGTCCAATTTTATGGAAATTTGTAGGCCTACATACCATTTTTAAGAGTGCATGATACAGGTCTTGTTTATTTGTATGATATTTATGTATAAATAATTGCTTCATGCCTTTTTTAAAATGGTATTTTCTCTGGTTGGCTTCCTTTTATAACTGTCAATTTGACACTTACTATATATAATGGAACTAACAATTATATTTTCCCTCTTTCATCATTTGTCAGGTAAATTTTACTTCCCCCCTCCCAACAAAAAAAAAAAAAAAATGAAAAAAATAAATGAATTACTTGACTCAACGACGCAAAGGGGTGTTGAAATATTGGGTTTGCTTCCAAAAGTATGTAAAAAAAAATCAAAGATTTTGAAATTCCTCTAATTCCCCGATAAAAAATTGCCATTTTCCCCTAAGGGAATCCCCTACCGGTATACCTCAGACATTTTGCCAACATCCCTACCATAGAGGCTTCCTCAAGGCGCGCAGGAATTGCGCCTTTCAATTTCTGAGAGATAAGTCCTTTGGAGGTTACAGAATTGAGGGTGATATGATGAATTCATGATCACTTTCAATCAGTTTAAGTTTGCTGAGTGAAATTTATGGTTTATTAAATCAAAATTGTATGCATGAGTGAACGGGAATTGCATTCATTATTGTAGCATTATACCTTTCCCTGGTAGACTCAGTGTGTTCATGGGAGTCAGGACTGGGTTATGGTACCATGTTGCAGGGGAGGTGAGATAGGGTAAGACTTTGTTGGGTAGATGGGATAAGGGTCAAGAGGACAGTATGCCCCCCCCCTCTCTCTCTCTCTCTCTCTTGCTTCCTGTGTGCTGGTGCATATCGTGACAATTTACATTCTTTGGTCTCCATTGCAAAATATGCAAACCACCTTCCCTTATCCGATATGAAGAGAGCAAGAATGTGCATCGAAGAAGGCGGTGGACATGTGGACCATTGAACTAGCAGACTTTGATTTTTAGTTTCCATTATCACTTATTTTCCCCCTTTTTTCTCTTACAAGATGGATGAAACAGTTGTAAAATTGACATGAATGAAAATCAACTGAAAACAAAGACTGACATGTTCATTTTATCAATTTGTATTACACTGTACCGTATTTCTTGTTCGAAACTCAACTACTAAAATGACTGGTTGGTTGGATGTACTTTGAATGACTGAGTTATTGATTAATTATTGATTTATTGAATAATTCATTGATTGAAAGAGCTGAATGGCGATTGAATGCTTTATTGATTAATTGATTGACTGATACATTGTTGATTACTTGACTGATACCTAAATGTTGATTGTCTAACTTACGGTATTGATTGACTGATAGAATGCGATTGACGTCAGGTGTCAATGGGTGATACCAGTCCCAGTCCAATCTTGGAAATGCAGGTAGAAGTCGGTATAAGGGAATGTGGTTGGGATATTTTGGAGAGGAGTCCAACTGATGTGCATTGTCAAGATATGCACAAGCACACCCAGGAAGAGAGAGAGAGAGAGAGAGAGAGAGAGAGGGGGGGGGGGGGGTGCATGTCCTCTTAACTCTTATCCCATCTACCCAACAAAGTCCTACCTTATATCTCACCTCCCCTGCACCATGTACCATCACCCAATCCTGACTCCCATGAACACACCACTTAGTCTACCAGGGAAAGGTACAGTGCTACAATAATGAATGCAATTCCCATTCATTCATGCATAAAATTTTGATTTAATAAACCATAAAATTCACTCAGCAAACCTAAACTGATTGCAACTGATCATGAATTTATCATATCACCCTCAATTTTGTAACCTCCAAAGGACTTACCTCTCACAAATTGGAAGGCGCAATTCCTGCGTAACCTAATTTTCATACCCTTTACACAAGTGAGCAGTGCTCACCCAAGCATGAGTTATTTTCAGCCTTTTTGGTCTCATGTGAAAGTTGAGTCCATGAGCTATCTATAAATATAAACCTTTTCCACCAGAATCACATATTTTTTATTTGGCAGCCATTTCAATAGTGTAAATTTTTTTGGGGGACACACGGTACATTGTAGACGAAATGAGAATTGCCCTCTTGTCTATGATAATTAGACTAAGTTTCATTTAGCCGAAATGATGTGTAGCCGAAATGGAAATCAGACGAATTGGCATGTAGACTAAATGAAAATTAGACCTAGTGGCATTTGACGAAGTGGAAATAGACGAAACGGATCACATTAGACCAAGTGACCAAATGGTGATTAGACGAAGTACATATAGACCGTATGAAAAATAGACAGTTGCAGCTGCAACATGTGCCACAACGCCCACTATCGGCAAAGCTAAAATAACCCTGTATTTATCGAATCTCGAAAAACTCTGTTTTTCGGTCGATAAACTGAGTTCATCAAAAAACTCTGTTTATCAAGTGAAAAACTAAGTTTATCGAGTGATAAACTGAGTTTATCGAGAGGAGATGAGGGTATAAAGCGTATAAGCCTAATATCCTGCTGGCAGCCTTTACAATGTGGTTGATATGGGGATTCCATGACATATCTTTAGACAGATGAATCCCTAAGTAGGTACATTTGCTTACAACCTTCAACTCGTAACATGTTGTTTTTGCTTCTTGGAAACGGGTACACTCAAGTTCTTGCTGCGAGCAACGTACGATGTCCTTCTTTCTCCATATAACTTGAAGAAGTGGGCGAAGACCGAGAACGACAGCTGCCACAAAAAAAAAAAAAGGGGGGGGGTCACATATTCTGTCCAATTGCCAGGTCTCTTTAGAAGAAGGCCTATATACATGGAGGCACAATGAGATCCTGAAAGTGTTAAGTAATGCTCTGAAGAATGCTGTAGTAAAGGTAAATCAAACAAAACCAACAAATGTTCCAGTGATGATCTCCTTCGTGAAGGCTGGAGCGCGCACTGGACTCGACAGGAAATCTAGACCATACACTAGCAGACTCCTATGTCAAGCAAGAGACTGGCAGATGGTCTCAGACGTAGAAGAGCAGATGACCTTCCCCAGTGAGATTGCAACTAACAGTATGAGACCAGATATGGTAGCCTGGTCAAGGGAGGCTAAGTTGGTAATTTTCTGAGAATTGACTGTCCCATGGGAAGAGAATATAGAGATGGCCCATGAGTATAAGACGTCAAAGTATGCTGGACATATGACGGAATGTAAAGAAAGGGGATGGAAGGTTGAGTGCTATCCAGTTGAGATCGGGTGTAGAGGATACGCTACCAAGTCGCCCCACATCTTCCTCTCAGTGATGGGAATTACTAATAGAAGGAAGCTGGTTGGGGACTTGATAGAGAATGCTACAAGGTCCTCAACGTGGATATTAACAGATACAAAGCTAGTCTACCAAGCGATCAGCTGGAGGTGGCATCACATCCTGGTGCTGCTGGCCCGTCTCCTGTCATGTAGCCATATCGAGGATAATGGGCCAAAATGGCTGGCAGGAGGACCTCGACTGAGGATCCAACTGTTCTGAAGGACATATCCTGCACAAGGTGTGTGTTTTGATTATCTCGTTTGACATTTGGTAGGATTGAATCTCATCTGCCATGAGAGGGTCCATTTTTTTTTTACAGCATCATCTAGGTCTCTTTGGAGTTGGACTTGATCATCATGGTTATGGATGGGACGGAATGGGAGGCAATCATCTGCAAATAACTTGATACTCGTCCCGGAGCTTAGGAGTTCCCCAATATCGTTAATGTAGAGAAGAAACGTCAGAGGTCCGAGGACCGTACCTTGAGGCACGCCCGATGTAACACGAATTGGGTGCGCGCGCGACGTCTCTCCATCCACCAGTACTCAGGTCGATCCTGGGGGGGGGGTGCAGGGGGGGGGGGCAGTTGCCCCCCAAAGAAAATTTCGGGGGGGGGCAAAGATATCATTTTGCCCCCCCCCCCAATAATTTCCAAACCAAAAAAAAAGAAAAAATGAAAAAGAAAAAAGATAGAGAAAAGAAAGGAAAAGGAAGAAAGGAAGTGAAATGAAAGCGTAAAACAAGAAAAAAAAGAAAGAAAATGGGAAGTTGGGAAGCGCTCGCTCGCTTCGCTCGCTCGCATTTAATTATCTTTACCAATGCCGATGATAATTACTATTCTTATGATAGGAAATCGGTTTGCATCTTGTGTTTCTATCTAATGTTATACTATTCTTCTACTCATTGGAAGTACTATAACCAAACAAGATATCACTCCTAGAAATAGAGCGGCCAGTTGACCTAAAAATAGATAAACTTTCAGGAGACAACGGCCTGGATAAAAAAAAAAAAAAAAAAACCGCAAAACAAAAACAATTTTTTCGTTAACTCGCTCGCTACTCTTGCTGGTAAAAGATAGATACAAGATGATTTCGGGCAGCAAGTAGTTTATTATAGCAGCTAGATTCCAAAATATCATTATATTTGGGCAGCAAGGTGATTGACAAAGATTTTGGGACGAATCCAAAATAATTTTGACGGGATCGGTCGTTGACTTTGCTCGCTATGGTAGAAACAGAATGGATTCGGACTGCAAGCGAGGTAGCTAAAACAGTGTCATATTCGGCACACAGGTGATCAGATGTATTATTTAGATATCATACAGGCATGACAGGTTTATAGTGTATTCTGATGATAATGATGATAATAATTTCCCGTTCTTGTATAGCGCATATCACATTTTTATCACATTATTATGATGACGAAATAACACTTCTATCATATGGAAAAGGGTATATTTTTCCTCGCTCGCTGCGCTCGCTCGTTTCATATTAATGGTTTTGAAAAGCAAACGAATTCGGTGAGATGAGATCGAATAGATAATGTAGATGTTTCATTGGCTCACAGCGTAATTTGCCGAAGGGTTTACTACATCTACCATGAAAAACAGTGTGTGCTTCCTCGCTCGCTTCGCTCGGTCGTAATATTAAAAAACAGAGTGGTTTGGGGGCAGCAACAATGGACCAACGATGTGACAAAGTAGAGTTCATATTTAGCAGCGAGGTAACCATATATATATATATATATATATATATATATATATATATATATTAGGTATCATTTATGCCTATATGATAAATAAACCCTTCTCTAATAACAAGAGATTTGTTATTTTTGCTCGCTCGCTTCGCTCGCTCGCAAAATTGAAAAAGACAAGCAGGATGGTTTACATATCAAGTTGCCTAATTTCCCCAATTTGAAAATGCTTCACGTTGATATAGGCCTATGTTTATATATATATATATATATATATATATATATATATATATATATGTGTGTGTGTGTGTGTGTGTGTGTGTGTGTGTATGTATATATGTGAGAGGGTGTGTGTGTGTGTGTGTGTGTGTGTGTACAAATAGTAGCCGTGGGTTCATCTCCGCTTGGTCGTCTTGCCCCCCCCCCCCCCCCAAATCCGAAAAATGGATCGACGCCTCTGCCAGTACTCGTTGGATACGTCTCGTGAGCCAAGTGTTGATCCACTTCAGGGGATCACCGTCAATTCCATAATGTTTAATTTCAAGAAAGAGCTTTCGATGTGACACAGTATCAAATGCTTTACTGAAGTCCAGGATCTGCATGCCAATTTGACCCCCACTATTTACATGTAGGTATAGTGTATTATTTCTTCATTGGTGTTAATAAGCTGGGTTTCACAGGAGTGGGCTTTGAGAAATCCATGTTGGTAGTGTATGTGATGATCCCCAAGATGACCCATGATGTTGTGGAAGACTACATGGCCAAGCAATTTGTTGTCATTAATGGTATCCTCTTGATTACCAATCTAGATTCGCAAATCGCAACAGGTGCTAGTTTTTCAATTTATATATTCCGAGATGTTACAATTAACGTATGGTCAGTTGTTCATGTGAATGCAACGTTTATATAATTTTCATGAATTTCCATTGATGTTTTCTATATTTGGAACAACTAGAGCAAAATTGAGACTAAAAGGAAACTAACATGCACGATTAAATCAAGTGGTTTTCAAATCAAAGCTGAGATGGAATAAAACACATAGCGAAAATTTGAAAAAAAATTGGACACCAAATGAGAAAGTTGGTAGAGGATAGTTCTTGCCTCTCGCAGTTACCTTTCAATTTGACGTCATAGAAACGTTATAGAAATGAATATGTTTTAGCTGTACAAGGCAATGTACGTATGAATTCCAAGGATAAATTTCTTAGAGAACCCTCACCGGTGTCGATCGCTCTCGCAGCTCAATGTGTCACGCACTTGTTCTACAATCTGAAAGTCCAGGGTTCGATTCGTGCTCTCGCCACATGTATTTTTGCTATGATTTCGTTTGTCTTTATTGTATTGTATCAGTAATGTTTTGTTGTTGCTGTTATTGTTGTTGCTTTTAAGCCATTTGATATACCAGTATTGAGTTAGACAGACCATCTGTGCGCTTAGAAACACCTGTATTAAGCGCCCTATAAATGTAATTAGTATTATTATTGTTATTATTATTATGTATATCATTATTATTATCTATCATTATTATTATTATTATTATTATTATTATTATTATTATTATTATTATTATTATTATTATTATTATTATTATTATCATTATTATTATCATTAATATTATTATAATTATTATTATTAGTGTTATTATTATTATTATTAGTATTATTTTAACTGATAACAGTGGCGTTTATTTCTTCAGAAATGGTTAAAGTATCATAGCTATTACTGATACATATTCATTTCTATGACGTCAAATTGAAAGGTAACTGCGAGCGGCAGGAACTATCCTCTCCCGAAATGGCTATATGAAAAGTTTCTATTTGACATTTTATTGACACTGCCGTAGCTATTGATGACATCACTTGTGGACAACTCTCAGTATGTTTTGTACACACATAGTTTACCAATTTCGTTTTGCTTAAGAGCTGCATATTTTCTTAAGCAAAACTCAAGATATTTATTGTAGGAATGTTTACTTCACAACATGGGATAGGGAAAATGAAAACATGTGGTCTGCAAGAAATGAAAGAATATGTGAAATTCTGTATACAAAACATATTGAGAGTTGTCCACAACTCATATCACTAATAGCTATGGTATTGTCTGATTTCGTTCAAATTTTTGCTGATCTGTTTTCCCGGGTCTGTTTTATTCTGCCTTTGTTATGATTTTAAAAACGGTTGACCCAAGGGTTTTGGTTTCCTTTAAATCGTGTTTAGATAATTGATGATAAATCTAGTGGATTATGATTAAGACTAATTATTGTAGCCAATAGTATCTTATCAAATTTGTCGGATGAAAAAAAAAAAATGTGTCAAATTTAGGAAAAGATGTAGTTTTTGTGATTTTGATTGACTTTGCATAATTTAGCATGTTTAATGAATTTTACACTTTTGTGTAAAGAGTTTCGAATCTCCCACCTATTCCCGACATAAAGATAACAGAATTAGAATTGGACGAGAAATGACAAAGAAGTATTTTGAATTTGTGTACGGACGACGGACGCGACGCCACGGCATAAGCTGTAAGTGCAATCAGAAAATAAGACGAGTGATACTCGACCAGTCCAAGGTTCCAGAGTTGCGTAGCACGGTTAGATATGAATATAGATAGGATTCTGTATACATTTTTTTTCAGTAGTCTTTTATTGATTCCATAACCAATCAAACAATACAAGACAATCAACATTATTTCCATAAAAAGAGAAAATTATTAACAGAGATCAGCATTGCACTTTAACTAAAAACGGTGGGGGAAAAAATACCAAGTATGATAAATGCAAACAACTCCAAACGAATGGAATCTACAGTTCGAACCACTCAGTGGTTCTAATCCCCAGTCCCCTCCTCAGTCTCTCCCCCCCCCCCCCTTCCCCCCCTCACTTCCTTCCACTCGCTCTATTCTCCTGTGGACGGTGGACTCCGGGCTCTTTCTTGTTGGTTATCATACATAGGTTTTCCCATTTGCAAAAATGGATTTTAAGGGTTCCCCTTACTGATGCCAATTTCCCTTCTTCTAATCTATCTTCTACAATATTATTCATAATTTCATTATATTATGAAGATGGTTTCTTATGTTCTCTGATCTTAAAAATTAAATATTTAACAAGAATTAGAATGTGATTTAGCAATTGATATTTTTCTTTATTGCTGTTCTCCCTCCCAAACAGAATTTCTTTCCAACTAAAATCCTGTAAATCGACATAATCTAAAAGTCTCGTACATGATTCCCGGATTAAAGCGCAAACTCGCAGGAATGATATAAATGCTCATATTAATGTTCTTCTTCTTTTTTTTTACAGAAAGAACATACAAGTTACTTGAAACAAAACCAAACCGAAATAGGAGATGGTTTGTATAATATACCATATATAAGTTCAAAGTGGACCTCTCTCAGCCGGCTATTTAGTGTACATTTTCCTAGTCTTAAAATATATTTTCTATTTCCTTGTGAGAAAAGCCAGAATTTCTTTCCATTCTGTCCAAAACCATTGGTTCAATTTCTTCTTTCCTCATGAATTGTGAATATATCTGGGTTTTTTACAATTACATATGTTAGTTTTCCCTCCCAAAATGAAATCAGTTTCAGAGTTATTTTCATCCTATTCCTTTTCCAAACCAAGGATATATTCGCATAAATGTGCTTTAACCTAGCAATATCATTCATTTCTAAACCTAATTTCTGCAAGATGTCTATCAGATTTCAGTTTGCCATTATTTCCTAAAATATCGGAGAAAACATCGATTCTAAGGCTTAATTAACTTTTTTTCATATTTATTTCTAATCTTTTGTCAGGGTAACCCATTCACCAATAAATAGTGGTCTTCCATGGTGCCCTGAATGAACATATTTACACCAAAATGCATAACGTATATACAGAATAGTTAATTAAATTCCATAACAATATCAGAAAGATACAAAGAAATAATAAATGGGGCACAAACTAATACTTCGTTTGTAGAATAAACAGTAGCACCAAATAGGGAAATAGTGATTAGCCCCATTGTGCATAAATCAGGTTAATATTACAGAGTAAGCACGTACCTCGTAGTGTATGATCGCCTGAGCTATTCCAGTGGTGTAGACAGGTTCTTACACCAGGGGAGGAGGATGATTTGCCGTTCACGAGAAATCTAGGATCAGTTTTGTATACAGATACACACACGCACAAACACACCCACACACATACACCCGAATGCACAGCACCGGCGTAAATCCACTTTGCCAAGTGGGGGGGGGGGATGATCGACTTTTTTCCCGATTTTTTTTTATGTCGAACTCACACTTAAGTATAAACACACGCCCTCACCCACCTGCACAGATCCCCTTACGCACGTTTTAATTTTTATCTTGCGAGCGAGCGAGCCAAAAATTACAACTTTTCTGGTTTTCAATCGCATTTTCAAATAGAAATTCTATAATATGAGAGGGCGAAGCGAGCGAGCCAGAAATAACCACTCTTCTGGTATTCCATCGCATTTTCAAACAAAAATTCTAAAATATGATGAGGGAGCGAAGCTAGCGAGCCAAAAATAAGCACTTTTCTGGTTTTAAATCGCATTTTCAAATAAAAATTCTAACATATGATTGTTGTTTATGACAGATTATTAAAAATTTTATTAACGATTAATTCAAATATCATTCCTTCCTTAAAAAGTGTGTGTGTGTGTGTGTGGGGGGGGGGGTATTTGTAAACGACATCCCCTCTCTCAAAAAAGTGGGGGATATATCCCCCATCCCCCAGGGATCTACGGCCAATGATGCACAGACATAAATAGAAGATAATATACGCACCGTGACAAACGAATATAGAATATGGACTGACACACATTTATAACATATTTGCATCACGCTATTTATCTTTTTTTTTTTATTTTGTTGTTGCACCACTTCAGAAAAACTGTGACAGCGCAGAAATTACCGAAAAGTAATATAAATAACTACATAAATCAGAATAATGATCGATATAGTTATGATAGTAATCGTCATTTTAGTCAAATTAACGATGATGATGGTGATAATTATTGTTATTGTCATAGGCATAATAACAATGATAATACATTACTAATTATAATTATTATTATTATTATTATTATTATTATTGTTGTTGTTGTTATTGTTATTGTTATAATGATAATAATTATCATTATAATTATTGCTGTTCCTATCATTTCTAAACATGTTAATTCAGTTTAATTGTAAGCAAACATCCTTCCCTAAAACCTGAGGGGGTTGATTGTACATTTCATCCCCCCCCCCCCCCTCCCCACCTTGTGAGATGGGGGATGGATACCCCTCATTTTATCTTTGTCTTTGTATAACCTTTGTGGTTTTTTTAGGATTATAGGAGGTGAAATTTTCATGTTTTTCGTGGTGAATTATTGGAGGGGGATGATTGTACAGGCCATCTCCCCTGACCAAAATATTGGGGAGATATATCCCCCCTCATCTCCCCCGGGATCGACACCCATGATAATAATACAGCAATGGTGTGACAAGACGGTCATCTATACCAATACCGCGTCAGAATGTGTACAATTCATTTAATAGGCCTACCGAATTACTGCACCTTGATATCACAATGACTGACAATAAAAAGCAAACAACGGTGCATTCTGCAAACTTCGTATAATTAAAAGAGGCTGTTTGTATTATTTTACTTCAAATGTTGTACTAGAAGAGTATACATAATAAAAGATGACAAAGCTTATCCACAAATAGGCTAACACTGGCGATCATACAAACACATATGAGTATTGGTGCAAATTACTGAGTAACAACGTGTATTAATACATAGGCCTATAGGATAATAGAATATTCTGATAACATTTAATAGCCAATATGTGTCTTGATGACTTGACTTGAACAGCACATCTTAAATACGGTTACAATGAGTGCATGTCATACAAACATATTAATTGCGATATTTACATTGTATGCGAGGTATTTTGGAATTTTATCAAGTACTGTGATGATCAAAGATCTTGACATATCAAATAATAGTGTATCTTGCTTTACCCTGAAGAAATTTCACTTTTCATATACTGCGTATTTTTCTCCCAGACCTAACACTATACAACACTAATTATAATCCTAACCCTATATCATACAGAACACAGGATAGAATACTGATCAACGAGGATTATGATTATCATGATTATGAAGATTTTCTCAACGTAAATGACGAGGTTGTCGGTAAACCGAAAGCTTCATCCTCTCATACCGGCGGTTACACTCTACAAACATGCTAGTTGAAATGACTAGATTATGGGTCAGCTGGGTGCAACTAATATATCTAGTCACAAAATTTACTACATTCTGGTCAGAAATTACTGAGTTCTAGTCAAAATAGAGGAGAATATGGCCACAAATGACGAGAATATAGTCAAGAAATGACTAATATTTCAGTTGCACCCAAATGACCCTTTCATCTAGTCATTTTTAGCTTATTTGTTTTAAGAGTGTATGGAAATTATGGACAATTCGTATAATAGGCTGACTGAACATGTCAATGACATCCATTAATGAATAATTTATTAGCACACGTCAGAACACACTGGATACGTAAAATTTTGCTTTTAAAGGTAGGGGATCCCTTTTGATTTATTTTTCTTTGAAACTTCATGAAACTTACGAGGGTCGAATAGTATTCTATACTAATCATGTGTATGAAATATCATAGTCATAGCCTTTGCAAACTGAATTGGAAAACATGTCACTCCACATAATCTGTATGCAGGCGCTTCATTAGTTCAATTGAAATATATTTTTCATATATTCTTAATTAACAAGAAGTTTACAGTCTAGTTATTTTGAAGGAAGATCTTTATTATCTACCTCTACCATATACAAGCTATGAGTTGAATTTGGGGGCTGGAAAAGGGATCCCCCACAATACCACATGATTAACACATTAGATAAGCGGGTAATTTAAGCACAATTTCACCTTTTAAGAAAAGTGAGATTTGCATTTGGTCAGGCAAAGTATTCAATATTTTGCGCCCATAGTATCGGATGTTTTGGTCAATGAGTTTTTCTAGTGTTGTATGCATGAATAGATCGAATTCATTGAATTATTTATTTAAAAACAGCAACAACAACAATTATACATAAAAAATACACTTTTGATGTAATTTTGTCACTACATTTCAACAGCTTTAATTCTTTAATTAGCGTCGATATACGCCTCTGGTGGCAAGTGATTTACTTGTGCTACGTTTTCATCAGTGTGTAACGTATTCCTACGTTCTAGTCAGCGAGTGAGTTTGGAAGGGATTTTTTCATTACTATCTTCAGGAGCAATGTTATTCCTGTGATGAAGTCGCAGCAGGGAAGAGATAGGTCTTGAAAGATGTAATGAAGGTTTGATTTGATTTGATTTGATTTAATGTTTCACATTCCACAAAATATACATTACATTCATCTTGAACATTATAAAAACATAATGACAAAATAACAATTATTGTTTGACAAAGAAATGCAAATACGTGAAATATGTGGAACCTATTAAAAAGCATAGCTTGTAAAACATAGGTTCCCAGAAAAAATAATTATTGATTAAACTCCTAACGCAATGAAGAGAAATGAATCAGAGGAAGAAGAAAAAGAAAAAAAACCGTATACAAAGAGGTCTATACAGTCATGATCACGGTGATGGTACCTACGTACAAGCACACGATTGTAGAAGGTTGATAGGGACTTGGCACTCCAGATGGATGTGGAAGACTGTTCTAATCTTCAGAGAAGAAGAAGGTTCTCTCTTCCCAGGCTCTTTCAGTAGGGTTTAATTGTTACTGATCTTAGACTGTGTGCTGGTCTATGCACTGTCTGGAGATCTGAGGTGTAAGATGGGATTTTCAATCATTTTCAATCACTTTTTTAAACGCGAAAAAGATCGTACCAGCCAGTGACGCGGTCATAACGTTGGCAACTGACCCCTCGTGTGAGCCCCGCGGCACCGTAGGTTCATACCCACACACTACTGAAAAAAGTCTAATTTTGCACCCTTCAAATGCAACACCAGGATGGGTGCACCTTTGCACCCAAAGAAGCACTATGCACCATTAAGGGTGCAAAGTCATACCCTTTAGGGAAGGTACACATTTGCACCCTTTTGGATAAAAAAAGTTCTGCACCCTCTAACTTACATAAAACTGATAATTGCAACTTTAAGGGTGTAGATAGACATTTCCGGGTGTAAACAAGTACAAAAGGGTGCATTAAGCATCTTTGCGCCTTTTTCATGTAGGGTGCAAGATTGCACCCACAAAAGGTGTTGCTATTGTTGCATTGTTGGTGCAAAATTGCTCCCTTTTTTCTGAGTGTATATGGTTCAAACAGGGAAATGGACGGTACCAAATGCTTCACCTAAGCGTACGGAAGACAACGTTGGTACGAATACTGAGGTGACACCTGATGAATGGAAAAAATATAAAGAGCTGAACGGTTTGAAAAATTAATGATGGTTATACAGTGTCGATTCATCAAATGAGATAAAAAGAGGAGTAATCATTTCTAGAGAGATCGAAAAAGAGGGAGATACAGTTTTATGGAATGCACTTCCAATTCTATGAGAAATCTTAATGATTTAGACAAGTTTAAGGGTCTCTTAAAAAACATTCATTCATTACTCAGTGTGTGTGTACACATCAACGCTATACGGTACATGTAATTTCCTGCTTCGTAGTTGATTTCTTGTATTTTTCTTACTTGTACCTTAGTTTCTTCTGTTTTTCAATTTAAGCGCATAGGGACATGCTATTCTGCAATGTGTTATGCGCTATTAAAGAGCCGAGTATTATTATTATTATGAAAGGCCTCATACCGGTATACTCATAAATAACGAAATCATTTTACAATATTTTGTTTAGGTATGCCTATAACCTTTACATTCCTTAGCCATGTTACCTGCGGTGTGAGCAATATGATTCACAAACACCTGACATTGTTTCGTGAAAGCCTTTCTCACATCTTAATACCACTTAATTATGATTATCAGTTTTTTAACGCCATGAGGATTCGATGTGCAGCGTACATTCTTTCAGATCTAAAGACATGTTCTACCTAAGTTGTTCTACCATCTGTATACAATACTGAAAGTGCTCCACAGAGGGTCCTCATGCCACGAAAATCCTATTTCTTAAATTCAAATGCTGGCTAATTATACTCCTGCTATATTAGATATGGAATCCAAAATCACCGTAAGCTCAAATGTCAAAAACGAAAAATCTTACATTTCGAACGCTGAGTGCAACTCCAGAGAAAGTTTTAGTAAGACTTTCCCCATAAGACTCCAGCCTGTCTATCCCTACGGTTCCGCATTGCCAGATGCTAAAAATACAGTGAAATGAAGATTTGAATTAATAGAATATGCGCCCATGTTGTAGTTCTGAAAAAAAACGTCAAACTGTGCAAGGAGGCATAATATGTCGGGCAGTTTGGGGTTTTCCTTACTGGTTGGTATGCAATCAGCTTAAAATTTTCTCCGAGGATCTTGGTTATGGGGATTAATGCCTACCCATGCGTACCAAAGGGCACCTGCGCATCTCCCTGCCGAAAAGTACACAATGCATCACAGTATGTTCACAGTGTGTTCAAATAGTAGACACTGTGAAGATGTGATTCACTGTGTTAAAACGCTCGAATCGAACAGTGTGAAATGATGTCACACTGTGGACACCTACCATAGAGTGTTCACATATTTATGGTTGATTTCACATAGTGAATTCACTCCCTCACAATGTGAAGATGTGATTCACAATGTTAAAATACTTTAAATTAACAGTGTGAAGACAGTTTCACACCGTGTTTCACACTGTGAACACACTGTGGGACGCTGTGTTCTTTCCGGCAGGGCTACATGGCTTTGAACCCGAGTACTCTGACCTAGAGATCGCTGCTATATTATGAGCCATCACGTCTTAAATCTCTGCAATGTGCATTGCCTGTCGTTAGCATAAGCACTCCGAAGAGGAATACAATATTTTTTATTTAAAAAAAAAATGAAAATCTGTTTTTAGAACAGCGCTCAGGACTGGCGTACAAACTTTTTTTTTTTTTTTTTTTTTGGAGAATCTTCTGTTTTGGTATCACTAAATTTGCGGTGTAAATTCGTGGTATAAATGAAAATGCAAAAGCAAATTTATTCTGTATTCTTATTCAAATATGTTTATGTTATTACCACTTTGCCTTTTCTCTCTTATTGATACGCATGGGCCCGAGACACTCACAGGCATAATACATGCTCCTTTCCAAGAAAAAAAAAAACTTACGCAATGCTGCCAAATATTTTCCTATAAGAATACGGTTCAGACCTTAAACATGAATTCCACATCAGATTACTTCACTTGTAACCTACCAACCTGATTTGCCGCATGCTTCTCATTTCTCTGCACCGCTCTATGAGCGATAGAAGGGACGGAGATGACCCATGGAGGTTGAGCAAAGACCGTTCAATGGCGACACTAGACAGATTATCCAGTGCAGTGATGAAAGGCCAGTCACGATGGTGGTGTAAACAATCAGGTTGGAAATTCGTTTCCCTCATCTCTAGGGTACGTATCTGCAGAGGATTGGCAAAAGAAATTTAGAGCATAAAAAGACTTAGTGTTCAAGATTTCTCTCTCAAATTCATGTCACGATGACAATTTTATCAATTTAGTGTCTAATTATTTTGGCTTTCCTTCTCCTTCTTGGTTTGGTTTTATTTGTCAATTTTTCAGAGTTGAATAATTTCGCCACAACATTTTCTTTTACCTATTATTAAATTACATATCCCTGATTGAATTTTTTCCCCAAACGTTTACTCATTATGAACATTTTTCCAGTCATTTATTATTTGGGGGGATGAGGAGGGGGGGGGGGTCAGCAGCTACCAAAAGCCCCACCAGTACGCCAGTGGTTTGTATACATAAGAGTCAAAGACTAGACCAACTCACACCATAGTTCTATATATTAATCTTACCTCTTCCCTAACAGAGTCATGAAGTCCTTCAAGAATTGGGTTCATGCCATTGGACATGTTCTTCAGCCGCAGATAGTGTCTGTCTATGCTCACTGATGCCTCATTTGGGGTTCCCTTTTCGAAGCAAATGAACAAACTACTTATCGAAGCGAACTGTCCAATGAATGATGCCAACTTGTGAGACAACGAAAGAGTCAACGAAGGAGCAGACACCATAATCAACTGCACCTGAAAAAATTTAGTATATCAATTCGTTCCATAGTTCTATGATATAGAACTTGTGAAACATCTTTCAAGAGTTCAAGAGTTTATTTTCATCCCCCCCCCCAAAAAAAAACATCCACAAATAACAAACTTTGAAAAAATCAAACATACAAAAGTATACATAATTTTTCGTACAATTAAACAGAATACGTTCACATGATTTGAGATATAAAACAAAGTCAATCTACAAAAGAATATACTGTATAAGCTGTTATGGAAATGGAGAGTGGATCCCTCAAATAACAATACTACTCTAAACATAACTTGTGTTGAATATATTATGACTTCTTAGTTTCCCTCTTTCAATCTCTTTGGGTTTTTTTTTTTCGTTTTCCCAGTGCACCCGCGTAGCCAGGGGGTGATGGGGTGCCCCCCCCCGAAAAAAGCTTGAGCGAGTAGAGAAAGAGGTGAGAGAACGTAGAAAGAGAAGGAGTTTATAGAGAAGGGCGAAAAAAAGAAACGTCAAAGCTTTGATCATCCCTCCTGCACCCCCCCCCCCCCTCTCCCACCAAGGGAGAGTGTTTCACTACCGTCCCCTAAAATGAAATCCTTGGCTACGCCACTGTCCCTGTTTTGCCTTCGGGGGGGGGGGGGGGTTGAGGAATGATATGTCACCGTGCCCCTCTCTCCTCCTCCCCCCCCCCCCCCCCCCCCCACGACTGAGCTGTTGAGTACTGTGCAAGGTCGGTTGGCATACTTATGATACTAGGCTAGATTCTCCTAAGCTTTCTCATAAAAAATTGAGTTACGAGAAAAGAAATCTGAACATAGCACTGTCAAGTGGATTTGGCCAGAGGACGACACGAGGGCAGTAAATTTCTACCACCAGCGTATATAGCCAAAGCGATGTCATTCCCCCCCCCCAAAAAAAAAAAAGTAGAAAGTAGAGAGAACGTACGTAGGAAGAGAAGGAGCAGACAAAGAAGCGACGGAACGATAAGAAATGACCCCCCCCCCCCCCCGGGATTCGCAGGGAGAATTCCACCCTCCCCGCACCCGTCCCCTCCAGGCGTTTCGCGTGCTCACTACGGCCCTCTTATATGTCTAAAATGAAATCCCAGCTATGCCATGGATTTCTACAAGTTACATTCACGGACCTTTTCCGGACGGTGCTGGTGGACCCCTTCCAGGAGACATGAAATGTCCATCGGATCTCTTATGACCAAGATGATTTCGCCAGCTTCAGAACAGAGGCGGATGGTCAATCGTGCATTGCCCTGGAGGTTTATCATTGGTAGATCAGCAGGAGGTCCACGGTATCGTCTCTGAATTGGAAAGATGTGACAATATCTGAGTGAGACAGGACAGGGTACACTCTAAGAAATTAGGGTGCAATTCTCCACCCTTACCGCTGGTACAATATCAGCACCCTACAGGGTGCAGGATCAAGTTCAGGGTGCGGATCTGCACCCTATCCTATAGGGTGCCGCTATTGTACCAGCGGGGTGCAGAACTGCACCCTAATTTCTCAATGTATATTAGGAAGGATAAGGTTACCCCTTATTACGTACTGGATCCGGATGGCCCCTGTAATTAGTCTGTACTGGAACATGAGAATTCACTGGTCAACGTGTTTATCATGACCCACAGTGTGACATGGAGGTTTGGAACAACATTTCCACTATTTATTGTTATATTGATAACAGAGGTAATTTACAGGGTAATCATTTTAGGGGACATTATTTTCAACGTGTTTATCATGACCCACAGTGTGACATGGAGGTTTGGAACAACATTTCCACTATTTATTGTTATATTGATAACAGAGGTAATTTACAGGGTAATCATTTTAGGGGACATTATTTTCTCCACCATATAAACGAAGCAAAAGCTCACATAATTGTCATCTTTATAAGAATTTTGTTCATGTTTTGCAACTTGACAATCTGTTTTTAAATGCATGAAGGGGTAGGGTGGGGATGGGAGTTCATTGCTAGTATAGGGTATGTGTGCGCGTGCGTCTGTATTTTTGCACTCTAAAAATTTTGGGTGAAAATGTACAATGAGAGCAATTGTTTATACCACCAACTTTGGGCATTTCTTTTCAGTTATCCAATATGAGTGCAATTTTGGCCATTTTAGTTATTATTCTTCATTAAAATTCAGTAAAATAGATGAGAGGTGAAAATTTTCAATACGACCATAAAAGACCCATAAAAACATTGAAGAAATGTCCAAGCAGATAATACGAATTGCGAATTTGAACAAAAAAAATATTTCCTCTCAATCATGGCATTAAGATATCGAAGCCATTGGCGTAAATCAAGGGGATGGTGTGACATATCAAAAAAGTGAGGATATATCCCTCCCCCACACTTTTTCGGGGGGGGGGGGGTTGGCGTGTACAAATATCCACCCTTTAAGGAAGAAATGATATTTAATTTATCTATAAATTTTTTATAACTTATATCTTAAACGACCATCATATTTTAGAATTTATATTAGAAAATGTGATTAAAACCAGAAAAGTGGTTAATTTGGGCTCGCTCGCTTCGAACGTTCGTAAAATACGAATTAAAATGTGTATAAGGCGGTCCAGTGCGGATGGGTGAGGGTGTGTGTTTATACTTATATGCGTGAGTTCGAAGGGGGGAAAAATTGATCATTCCCCCTCCCCCACTCCTCAAAGTGGATTTACGCCGGTGATCTATGCAAATTAATATATAATTTAAAATGTAAAAGCACAAGGGGAAGCAATTTCCTAACCACACAAACCTCTACTTTATATATTTACCGCCTACAACAGACCAATTTTGAAATAGGAATCCTAGTGTAACACATTCTGTTTTTTTTTTTTAATGGTTACATGAAATCTTTCGTAGCCTTCGAAATACCATTCTAGTTTACATTAATGATGAAAAATTATAATGGGTTTTAAATAAGACAACAAGCCACGCCTTTGCCGTTTTAGAAAAATTGGATATAACCATAATAAAATAACATACTACCTTCTCATTTCTCTGGTATGTAACAACACTGTGGATACTGGGACACCATCTGTCCATTGACGACAGCTGCACTGCGAATGGAGTCGGCGGATGAGGGGAGAGAACTTGCAAATTTTCGATCTGACCAACAACAATACCGTCAAGAAAGTTTGTAAAAAACATGACCTTAGCATATTCTGGACAAGCTAAATACCTTAAGAAGGAACAGCAGAACTAGTGGTCTTTTTCATGAGCCAGGAGTGATCGTCAACATCTCTAACTTAATGCAGATTTGTGATTAACTGTGCCAATACCAAGAGGTTCATTACATTTTTAAAAAATCCCTCCGTTGGGTTTAGGAAATCAAAAGCATCACCTTTGATTTAACCCTTGCCCTAGACTAGTTTCTCCCTCCGTATAATTTAATGCCAAGAACGGCTTACTGTACTTGCATAAAACTTCCACTTTCTTACTTTGCAGGAAATACTATTCAAAAAGAAAGTGGGCACTCTTTATTGTTAAAATTTCCCTATAACCTGTCCATGAAATATATAAATAGTGCATGGTCTATCATGCAGTATACTGGATTATGTGCACGACAAATTAGAAATTATCCCGAGTCCAGTTTTGTTTTACCGTGGCCGCAGGCCGAGGTAGTATATAGACCTGTACGAGGGATAATTCAGTATTTGGAGTTCATATAGTCCAGTAATGGTGCATCGATAGAACATGCACTATTTATTATAGTAAATAGACCCCGGACCTTAGATCTGAATATTTTAAAGTGTCTTCCTTTCTCGATTTCATTAATAGACCTTATGCATTGACGTCATCGCGCCGCCATCCTAGAGGCTGAGGCCATTTCCTTTTACGCGTTTGTAATCTGCAGCTGGCTGCAGCTAAAAACAAATGGTAACAGTGGGTACGCGCAAGGTGCTTTTGATGCCATAGACCCCGCTTTCAGACGAGAGAGTTCTCGTATCGATATACGGACATACGACGTATGGATATAGGACGTTTTTGAGCATCTGAATGCTCTTATATTGATACGTTGTTTCAATATACGACGTATATCGAAGCGATGGTTTGGGCATCGTTTCGTACGATTATCCTATATCCATACGATGTAAATTCTCGCCTGAATGCTCTCATATCCGTACGTCGTATAAGTATGCGGGACTTATTTCCAACGCGCGCTTAGGGCCCAACCTCTACTCTACTATATGAGTACAACGCGCGCAACACAAGCACGAAGCGCAAAGCCCGCGTGAAGTTCATACTGCGCAAGGGACTCGTACATATTCATTCGCTTCCCACGAAAGTCCGACTGAGCGCGCGGTACGTCTGAATGCTCCTATACGATTATCGGATAACAGGGCGTTGCGTCTGAAAGGTCTCGTATCAATACGTCGTATATCCATACGTCGTATGAATATACGATAAGTTGGTACGTCTGAAAGCGGGAGAGATTCTATATATTGACACTAGATCACTCACTACGCATTGGCGCGCGCGCAGTGCTGCTGTGCGCAATAGAACAGACAGGCCGCCATCTTAATCCGGCCAAAAACTCTGATTCTGCCCGGATTATAACATTTGAGCCTATATGGGAGCTAGTTGAGATATGTCAATTTCTCCGCAATTCCTTTACTATTTTCCTCTGTTTAACGTTGTATGTAACTTAAAAGTCATATGGCCAAATATATTCATGTTTTAAAATGTGATCTCCTTGTCATTTTAGGGCGGGGGGGGGGGGGGGCACGGAGGGGCTGACCCTTCCTAGGGTGCTGAAATGTACTGCATGCATGTGAGTTTATGGAGTGGCAAAAATGTAACTGATTTGATTTTTTTTTAAGTCAACGATGTATTCACACGAGTTCCCCCCCCCCCAAAAAAATAATAAATAAATAAATAAATAGGTGACACGGGCAACATGCCCCAAAGTGCCCCTTTGGTTAAAATACACACATATTTGTAAGTCCCCTGAGTATGGAACCATTTTAACGAGAATGGAATCATATTTAAGATGGGGGCATGGAAGTTGTTCAGATGCATGCGATTCACTTCTTAGTGAAAGGGTAGGGTAGCACCCAAAGTGCCCATGAGGCATTAAAAACACATGCACATTTTAGGGCTTTTCAATATAATAATGCACAATTTCAATTTTCCTAAATTTTGTTTTATGAATGGATCCCGAAGCAGTGGAAGTGTAAAGTTGGTCAAATTGGGTAGGCCTACTTATACCTCATTGAGGGAATATACGAAGGGGCTAGGGACAATTATATATATATATATATATATATATATATATATATATATGCCCCTATTGCTAAAAATGACAAATTTTATTTATTATTAGGTTATGAAAGTACAATCAGATTATGAACAATTATAATTTCCGTTTGAAAAATGATGATTCCTACCAAGTTTGGTCAAAATCCAGCTGCTTCTCATTGAAAAAAAATGTCTGCCCCATGGGCACTTTGGGGTGGTGGTGCTGCCCCAACAAACACATTTCTCAGTACGCACCTACCCGATTTGATAATTTTTCTGGTTAGGAATGATTCCAAGCAAATTTGGTTAAAATCTAACTATCCATTACTCATATAGGCAGGAAATTGTTCATATTTATTATCAAAGGGGCACTTTGGTGTTTCACCCTTAGCCCCTCCCCCCCCCTCCCTTCCTCAGGGAAGGACACATTTGTATCTTCTAGACCCCGTTTTTGCCTATTTTCCATTGCTCACCCAATTGACATTTAAGCACCTTAAGGGGTCACCCCCTCCCTGCCCCTACCCCTGACTCGAACATCGGTTTGGGTGGTTACACTTCCAAAAATATAAAATTTAGTCCATAAGGAAGTTTTGTGTCAAAATGATGCCTTTATCCACCTTGTAATGTTACGGCTGCTAAGCTCAGCCCCTAGTAGCCCTAGTTATGTTGATTTTTGCCCGGATTAAGATGGCAGACGGCCTGATCAATTCGTCACAGCAATCTGGGGAGTACGCCCTCTAGTGTCAATATATATAGGATCTCTATGTTTAATGCACAATCCCATACACGTTTGTGCGCGCCTGACCATGGCAAAAATCGAAGTTATGGTGCACGATCGTGCACTATAACAAAATTTCTGCACGTCACGTGATGCAAATGTAACCAATCACAGCGCGTATTATAAATTCACTATTTACTCTTATAAAACGGGTTCAAGGATGTAACCAATAGCGAGTGCGTATGCATGTCACGTGTTCATGCT
>JAPZVO010000671.1:0-28637 GCA_029962745.1 Echinometra lucunter
TTCTAATCTTCCTCTTGTGTAGTTGTTGCGTCATGATGCAGATGGCATCTCGGAACCAAGCCACCAAACTCATGCTCGGGTAAGCATATATCGAAGATAGTGAAAATCCCTCATTGATGAAAAACATAAAGCCCGCTATACTTGTGACAATATTTTGCTGAAACACGGCAGCACTAAATCAGTGTGTTTTATGTCGCGCTCACTGGATCACACATGAAATATTAGTGCCATCCTCATAATCATCATTCCTATGATTACAATTACTACTACTCAGGGGCCGCGGAACCATTGGAGCTGGGGGGCTGCAGCCCCCCCCCCCCCCCCCCACACACACTTTTTTGAGTAGACACATTTGCCTCTGTACAAAAACCCGGAAGTGATTTTCCTGGTTTGTACGCGCAGCCCCCCCCCCCCCCCCACACACACACACAAACTTTCGCAAATGACGTTCCGCTGCTTCTGCTACTTCTGTTATTCTTGTATTCAAATGAAACTAGTACAGCCTTCCTTGAATGGCCTAAACGTACTTGAAACATGACTCTGTTCGCAACCTTGTTCCTATTTTCCCCCCTGAAGTAGTATTAAATACATCATGCCACTGTATTGTTTGTCGATACATTAGACCAGTATGATCATTTTCACCTCGAAGAAGGTTTTGGTGATTGGGGGGGGGGGGGGGGGGGGGAATTACTTTTTGCACAGTGTGTTATGCAGTTGAACAGATTTTGAAGAATTGTACCAATTTAGTATCTTCAGCATGTTCAGTATGATATTTCACTGTATAATAATATATCTTATTTGTAGAGAGCGGTTCAACGAGCATTATGACAGAGGGGCTCCTTTCTTCTACAGCGGTGATTCGTGGATGGGATCCCAGGATAGTCGTTCTCAAGATCTTTCTCTAGACCAGCGTGAATATGCCGTTGGACAAGCTGTGGGCAGGCTTGCTCAAGATCGTGAGATACGCAAGCAAAGGATCCGTGGAAACCGCCCAGTCCAGGTAAGTCATTTACTGTTATCGGGCGTTGCTTACAACATATTTCTGTGGGTATTAACAGGCTATGTTTTTTTTTCCAGAAATATTTTTCAAAAACTTTCGAATTCCTTTTCTGATTTTGCCACAATATTAATGACATATCCAGATTGGGCATGTTGAAGTTGCACTTTCATATCGCTTTCATTTGTACAGGTTGTGTGCAGTACTAGTTCGGTGCGAATTCTGCTCAGCAGGGTCCATTGACATAGGCTTAGGTATTGTGTAGTGAATAGATCGAAATGTAAGGTTTCGGTGATGTAATCTCCGCTTTCCGACTACATGCACTGGGCTTCATTTCATTTCAGTTCAATTCATTTTATTCTACCATATAATAGAGATTTACAATGTAATAGAGAAATTGATCAATATACACACATAATCATAAACAAAGCGAGTAGTGGCATCGTAGTAAATATATGGTAAGAGGATGAAAATAAAGGAAAACATATACTGTGAACTGGCGCCCCGTTATACAGGGTATACAATACAGATCATCAATTGCTATATTTTTCATGGCAATAAAAATCACACAAACACATTTAAAAGAAATTCTCTCACACAAAAACATTCACGCACCCTAACGCGCGTTCACCCTAACACACACTTCTTGTGGAACAAACCATGTTCTTACGACATTTTGATATAATTTCAATTTTGTATTTTTATTTGGGGTAGAAATCCAAAGGAAGTTGCTCGATTTTAATCTTACATGGGCAAGTTCTCTCAAATTCTCTAGGATACGGAGTTCACGTTACCCTCAGTGCAGCATACTTGCCCAAGTCATTTTTATTTGGATATATATATATATATATATATATATATATATATATATATTCATATATCCGTGGAAAGGGTGCTCAAACTAGAGTCTCGAGTATTTCCAATTCAAGTATTAACACACAATTTCGAATTAACATCCCAAAAAAGCCTTTTTCTTTTTAACATACATTCCGTACACAAGAGAATGTGGGCAGGCTTCACGGTTGCAGACACTGTATTCGTTTCAAGTCACTAAAATTTTGGGATTTTTCAAAGGGGTGTGGGAGGTCGATAGCTAGCTGCCATCAGAAGATTACATAATCCTGAGTATGGTTCTTTTATTTCTCTGGACTGCATTTATTTTTTTTCCTCTGGAGTGTTACTTACTTATTTCATTTCATCTAGCTGAGGCCATCTTCAAATTGCGAATAAAGTTTGAGTTGACCCTTTACCAAGATAACAGTATCGCATATTGTGTATAAATTATTTTCATTAATTAGGACCTGCTCATCATAATTCTCCCCTCCCCCCCCCCTCCCCCGTGTTGACTTTACAAAAGTCAGTAGTCTGTTGTTGTTGTTGTTGTTGTTTTGGTTTAACGGCGCTTGTCATTCAATATTGAATATTTACGCCTGTGAATAAGTCATATTGGTCTCATTCAGAGAGTTCTCAATATTTGCTCTAAAATATAAAATACATTTCAGAATCATAGGACAGCATTGCAAAATCAATATTAGTAGCGTAAGATGATGACTCCCCCCTTTTTTTCCTACCGGAGAAGGTTAAAAACTATCACGCCTAACTTAAATGAACATTCCCTCAATAAATGAAAATGTGTATGAACCTTAACTGCCACTGTTTTGTTCCACCCTAAGTTTACTAACAGGCCACACGATTATTCTACATGTATTTTCTTTTTTTCTGTATCGTTGCAGATGCGTGCAAGAGATGACGACCATTTCAGCACACCTTACGTTGTCGACGGAACTGATAATGTGAGTATGTTTAAATATTTCTCTCCCTCCCCCCCCCCCCCCCACCCTACTGATCAGCAACAAAAAATAAGAATGAATTTAAAAAAAAAAATAAGAGGAGAAGCCCAGACTTATGATAGTTTCTTGTTTTCCTTAATTCATGAAAGGAGGTATAAAAGAGCTCTGAAGAAGAAAAGGTACGTAGAAAATCCAAACATTTCTTGAGCAGTATTTTATGAAACATACACAGGCAAATCCGTGGCTAATCTCTCCCCAAAAAGACATTAATTCTTATCGAATGAAATATTGAAATAAATAATGAATTTTGGGATAGCTTTGATTTCGTTTCTTTTCTTTTTTGAATGTCGGTTGTCTTTTCTCGTCCTATGAAATTTGTTATTACACGCGTACGACTTCCAATTTCTTGCAGATCTCTGTTGAACGCAACCCTATGACGTCGTATTACTAGACCCCAGGCTTGCTATTCCAAGGTTAAAACATGGATCATATACCAACGACTACACACTTACTTCATTGATGAAAAGTGTTCTCCGGTTCGCCAAGAGCTTCAAAAGAGTTTCACCAGATTTGTTATTCAGCAATACATTTAGTAGTCCAATATGTCATCATTTACCAACGCAGCTGCTTTTTTAGCATTTTAGAATTAAACCCCATGTAGGAGAGGTCAACGTAATGGGTATGATTCACGAATTCCCCAAGCCTGCCTTGTAAACTGGAAAAAAAAGAAAATTGGGGAAATGATCCATGTTCCATCTTGCGGTTTTTTTTTCTTTCTACTAAAATCTTTTTTTTTTCTTCTAATTTGCATAATCTTGTATTTGTTGGGGGATTTTTTTTTCGTCTATATTGTCGATTTATGTTCTCGTACAACCTTTGATATTTCACCGGATACATTAGTCAATTTAAAATGCCATTGATCATTAGTTTCAGTCAAAGAATTCAAAATGGATAGGTTATCTTTTATTTACCATGGATATGTTATCCCTTGTAGTTTTTGTTCTATGCATAGTATCATTTCTTAAGAATGAAGGAGCTTCAGATTTGATTTCATTCTGAGTTCTAGGTCTAAGAATTTCATTAAGTTCTACTTTAACTGTTGTCTAATAGCACAAATTATTATTTCCATCACTGATATTATTGTCGCAACTACTGATTTTATTGTAATCGGATTAATTGTCGTTACTACGACTTCTCATGATGAATAAAGTATATATACATGTAGAAATATTGCTATTATCAGTTAAGTCGTTACATGTATTAAGGGTTTTAACTGATTGTAGTGTAACGTATCAATATGTAATCTATATCCTTTTTTCTTGGTGATTTTTCTGCTCAAATTACTTGTATCTGTCTTTTCAATCTCTTAATTGGTAGCCTTATGTACTCATCAGATCAAGCGTAACTAATGAAAGATACATATACAATTATGTGTATTATTCTCTTGATTTACATAGCTACTTAGTAGATGAAAAAAAAATAGAAAAATGTAATATCATGTAGTGTAATGTCTGGTGTTTTTTTTTAATTCATTCATTTCTGCCATTGCTGTTTGAAATATGCCATATGTCTTTCAGATTTAGGGTGCTTTGCACACAATGAACATTTTGTTATTGTTTTTAGACATGGTACGGTATATTTCGAATAAAGATTTCATTTTTATTTCTCTCATCTCGGTTTTAAAGAAAAAACACAAAGAGTGGAAGTACATGAACTATATTGGGATTGGGGCAAAGGCTTTTGGCTGAGTATTCATTTTTAAACTTGTTTAGGGGGAAAATGACTGATTTTGACTACCCCCCCCCCCTTCCAAAAAAAAAAAAACACCTTGCTTTAACCATATTAACACCAGTTCCAATCTCTTTGCAACATCCAAGTCCGGTCTGATTTTACATAACCGTCCTTATATACTGACTGCTCTGAATCCAATCCTCAAAGTTCCTTCAAATTTTAAAGTGATAACTCCTAGGATCTTACCACCACCAAATGGTCATGCTGAAGGTTTAAATTTCCCATCTGGTATATCCTCAAGGAAATCTCAGCCTTTACTTTGCCGCTTAGAGATAGATAATGAATATGGTAGAGTTGTACAATAATGTAAGGGAGGAATGGCTGCAGATCAGGAAATTTCATCATTTTTAATTGTGAAGTTGATACCAATGAAAAGCTTTACTAGTATGTTGCCGCTTTGTTACTCTTTTTTTTAATTTGTCGAATTTTCGAGAGGGAAATCTCCTTCCGCTATCCCCTGTGGTCGTCCATGCAAGGTAGTTAGACGGTTGCCCAAACCGTTGGCATTTTTAAAGTCTGACAGGGACTTCAGCTAACCCCCTCTTCTCCAGAATTGCGCCTAGTGTATGTTACATAAAAAGGGGCGATTTCCTATAAGATATACTTTCATCTGTTACATTACTGTATTCAGTTATTGTTTGTAAAGTGTATCTTCTAAATAATATCATATTTCTGTAGTCAAATGTAGTTTGAGATAGTGTTTGATATCTCCCTATGTTTTAAGATAGGCCCCTCTGTAATATTTCAAACATCAAATAAATCGTAAATGAAATGTATCTCAAGTAACATCGACATGTATATTCCTAATTATGTTATTTTGCTATAATCCAGTATAATCGGAGATGTGATTTATTTCATGTAGGTTCACTTTAAGTATGTTCGCTGTATGGTTTTGGAGTATGTTTTTTTTTCTTAGTATCCAAAATAATCAGAGATAAGATCTATGTTAAGGTATACTCAGTTATGTGTTTACTCAGATGAATACCATGGTACGATTGTAAGTTGGTGCGAAAATGTTTAGTTCAGCAACTCCCCGATGAAAGAATATCCGAAATTGGATTGCTTCCTTTGATCTTCAAATCAGTGTTCCAAGTTTTAAAATAGTAGTTGTTAAAGAATACAGAGAGTATTCCTCTATCACTGAATTGTATTTGCTCACCCTCGCAGACCTCAGACAAACGGTAGTTCTGCGCTTTAGCAAATCAATTGACGGTATTAGCAATATCCTTGAGACAGGATTCGCCAATATCCAGTAGTATCATTGGTATGCAATAAAAATATTTTCATTTTCTAAACTACTAAACTAATACTTGTTGCTTTTTTAATGTTTCTTTTGCATTCATATGTTTTAATCAATCTTTAAATTCCTGCTTCTTTTTCCTCTTAATATCTGCTTTCCATACTGATCTCCCCCACCCACCCTCCCCCCCCCCCCTTCATTTTCACAAATTTCTTTGAAAGTATTTTGCTCTTCTCGGCCCTTTCAGTAACTTTACTGAGAGATTTTGTTACCAGAATTGTCGGTCTGGTGAGATTTCTTGCCACGTCTGAGGGCCTTCTGGTCACCATTCACGAGTTTACATGACCCACGATTCAGACCGACAGTTTGAAAATACTCGCAATTTCAAATATTTTCAAAATACATTATGTTAAATGCTGATCAAAAGTACCATTGTTTGAATATTTTAGATGCCTGTTCACTTTTTTTTGTACGGATGGAGGTTGAAGACTTCAGCTTCACCATATCCAGTTAGTTTGCATGGTTAATTGTTAAAACACAGGTTCGACAGAAATTGTGTTTTCAGCCATAATTCAGCCAAATTCATAAATGCATGATTATTTTTCCTTTAAATGATTGAAATTGATTGATTTTATGCTGTTTATGATCGCAAACGTGTCCCCAACTAATTTCATCGAAAAAAAACACAAAAGGTTAAAAACCAAAGAAATGGATAAAAGATTTAGAATGAAATAAAAATACATAGGAAATAAATCTTGATACCGATTTTTTTTCAAGTACATTTAATAAGAATCCTAAGAAATAGTGTCTAGGCAAAAAAAAAGGGAAAAAAAATAAACAGGCTAGGAGCTTTATTTCATGATTTTGAGCGAAATTCCAATTTCACGCATAAATTAGCATAATTAATTGAAAAATGAATTTGAATCATTTTGGAGTAAATAACTGTGCAGTTCTGTAGATTACGTTGTGGGTGACATGCCGATTTTCGGTGCGATTGCGTCGTCGACGGCCGGGATCTCAGGGGCAGCGGCGGAATCTCTCCACCCCCCCCCCCCCCCCTGATTTGATATTGGTCCAAAAGACCCGGCTATTTTAGGGTTAGGAAGGGAAGGTTATCTTGAAGTGAAGAGACAGACAAACCAAACCAAATGAACAAAATGACCAACTTGTGAGAGTTTGAACAAAATAAATTTAGGATTAAAGAAGGGGAATAATGGCGTGCTGAAATTTGCTTATATTTTTTTTTCCAATTTGTTAATACCATGCAATACTGCTTATGTATTTTATTATCACGAAAGAACATGCTTTGTAATAGGTCGTTGGATTTCCTGATGGCCGCTCTCTTACATCATATCACCTACCTAGTGTCCTGTTGTACCCCCCCCCCCCCCACCTTCCCGTCTCGCTGGAGAACCCGCATCCTGCCTGTGTTTAATACTGATTTTGTACAGGCTGTATTGTTTTTATTTGATAAGACTCGTTTATTACAAAACAGAAACATCTCAAATACAAAATCGATAAATTTTCCGAATGAAATAAGTCACCCTTGACACACACACACAACACACAGACACACACACCACTGCACATTCCCACAGTGATGTCGAACGAAAATAAGATTACACTGAGTGTATCAGAAAATATTTCTCACGTCAGAAATTGAAATTGCTCATTATACAATGGAAATGGGTATAACGACATCTAAACAGGACAGAAAATTATTGGAAAATACAGGCTAAAAACTGATAGGCCTTCTATCCTTAACTGAAACCAACGAGGGACACGTGCAGAGACCGGAGCAGTACGAGCATAAGCATTGGCTTTTCAGAGTCCCTTAATAGAGAGAGTTACGACAACCCGTTATTTGAACGACATTTTATTTCCACTGTTACGCAACATTTCTATTTAATTTTGATGAGCAGCTGGGTGTTCTTAACAGAAGGAATTCCAACGCCATGTTGTTTCCAAAACATAAGACGTCCATGTCCCAACTCTGTCTATTCAGTCAAGTCAAGGCTCTTATTACAAGAGCGCTCTCTCGTGGAAAGATTTGATTAGAATGCATTTTGCATTTTGGGTTACACGTTCCGAGATGCAAGGAGAGAGAGGGAGAGGGAGAGAGAGAAAGAGAGAGACGGGGGAGAAGTTGTAAGACGGACTGTAAGTTCTCATGTAATTACTATTAACCACTCGGAAATATGACATAAAAGTTTTATTTCACTTCTAACTGCAAAATGCCATGCATTGGACATTTCAATTTCGTCGTCTAGCTTGGTATGCAGCAATCAATCACTTTAGTTGAATGTGATGTCGATTCTCTGGAGCGCCCCCTCCTTTCCCAGTGATTGTATCTGTGTCTTCCGCTTTGAGGGATGTATCTGTTTTTGCTGGTAGCAGTCATGTTTATGACTACAGAAAACAAGTCTCAACTATAGGATCTCCTCGATTACTCTTGCTCTCTCTCTTTCTCTCGATGTATATTGTAAGGCGATAAAAGAGATCCTGCAAAATAACAATGTAACCTGGAAACTTAATCCATGATCTGCGAATTTTTACAGTAAAAATCAACATTATGTTGGATCTACTAGTCGATCATTCAAATCCCCCCCCCCCCCCCCCTGCTGGTGCTAGATACCATTAAGAACATAGTAGCCCGCACTGAACCGATTTACATTTAAATTGATGTACAGGAAGAATCCAAATAATGTATTGTGCTGGTTAGTCAGCTCGGATTTCACTTGTCAGGTTGTTTTGTTATTGTTATGGTAGAGCAGTTTTAGCGCAATGCTAGGTAGGTTGCGTATTAAGCAAGCTCTGGCAAATTATGTTACATGCTAGGCCGGCCATTTTCTTATTTAAATGTGTTCGGGCTGCAAGGTTATTGTATACTGTGCAGTGCTAACCACAGGGCAGCGCCTAAGATGTCAGAATACACACCTTGCTACCCTGCCATTCTTCCCTCCATGATTGCAGAGTCTGTCGAAAGAGAATGTAAGTGACTTTGACTGTTTAAACTGATTCAATGCATTTTTTGTACAAAATGAATACTCTTTGATATGCATATATGAGAGATTTCTGCGACACAAATCATAAAGTAAAATTTACTTGCGTGTATCCCTTGATATAAACAAGGAAACAAGGATCATGATAATTTGATGGTACTTTTCATACTTTGATGGGAATTTGGTCAAATTGAGATTGGTATCTGGGTATTTTTACAAGGGATAAACAGTTTTATTACATGATAAATGTACTTTCAATCCTTTGAATGTATGAATTTTCTATCTAAAAAAAAGATAAATGAATATTAAAAGAATGCACTACTCGTAAGTTTAAAACATGTGAAAAAAAGGAGAGTTTATAGGTTAGAAAGCTTGTAGAGATCATTTTATTCAATTTGTTTGTGAGTGACTGACAAAAAGAGATAATTATAATTTGTTAAGGGAATCTATTCTGCTAGTCTTTAATAGTAGACATTGCTATGTAATGTCAATTTAAGACTACTATTCCTCATGGAGGATTTAGGGTTGAGGCCTATTCGTTATAATTCACTGATTACTTATGGTGAGTAATGATCATAACTAGTTACTGATGATAAAGCTATATTTTGCCAAGTAGTGTCTCCTTCTTTTGGAAGAGATATTTCACATCCTCCTACTTTTTGCGACTCATGAATCCCTTACGCCTAATAAGTTGGAAAGGCTTAGAACTTTGCATTGTTTTGCAATAGATTAATGATATTAACTATTTCCACATGAGCCGCAGCGAAGGAATATAATTGGCCTAGCTTACAGAGACTACTGGTATGACCAGGTGATTATGGATGACAGCAGTCGTGGTTGCTATTTGCAATTGCAACCTTGTTATAAAATAATCAATCGAGGTTACTGGAGATAACCTCGCACTTCCTACCCCTGTACGGCCAAAAATTGTCTCCCATAATGATGGGCAAATGTGTCATCTCGAGTCATGACTGTGTGAGCTTTGAAGGAGCAAGATCGTCGGGAAAAAAGGGGAATTTTGGCTTAATCTGGGTGACTATAATCAGGTTTTACTGAATTTTCTGGGAAAATGACAGTCAACATCCTGAAATGTATCAAGGAATTATTTTCACAGTTTTTTTTGTTGTTGTTGTTGATCATATACTAAGGTGTAATATTATAACTCTTTAATAAGTTGGTGTTATAACTCTTTAATAATAGATGTCGACCGGCAGCAAAATTGCCACAGTCTCACATAGTGAAGGTTCCCTGGGTGAAAAATAGGTACGGTGCCTGCATTTGCTAAAGTGAGTGAATATCCCCAAGTTTGTAACCTAGCACATGTTGAGTAATTCACTAGAGATATGGCGCCATCTGTGAAGGTTTGAAACTGGATTTTCCCATGCGTTTTGTATACGTTGCGCCGCTTCCGCCGGCGCTGCTTCCGCCATCACCCCTGGCCTTCCAAATTTGAATTGTTGTTATTCCAGTTATATGTTACCTTTACCTATGAAACTTCGCAGGCTAATAGCATATTATTACAGCTTTAAAACGATGCAAAACTTGTTGTGATAGCCTCGATGGTTCTGATAAAAATAAAGAAAAGCTTCAGTTTGAAAGCACAAAATGTAACAAAGCCCCCTTTTTCAGTCAGGACCATATTCGATATACCACTAACGAGAATGTTAATGCGAAAACGTTAGTTTCGAGGTTCAACCTGTTATGCAACATTGCGCAATACTTTGGCCGCTGTGCTATAGCTATGGGAAACCGACCTCCGGTTTTGACATTCGATGAAACAAAAAATTATTTCGCGCTATGTACAAGTTGGTTTATTTTCTTGTTCCCTGTGTTGGAAGATGAATAAATGAACTAGCGGTTCAGAATTTTTCAGAATAAACCAACCTGTACATTGGGCGAAATTCGCGTCGAAACAACAAGTTTGTTTTTTGGCTAAGAAATCCTCAACGGTTGTTCGTACACTAGTCTCGGAAGGACAGTCGTAAGTTCGGACTGTCAATATTGTAGAATATTGTAGAAAATGTAGCACCCCTACAGGGGGTATAGAGTGCTGTAATAAAACACGAGGAGAGACAAGTGATGTAGAGTGATGGTGATGGTGTCAAAAGTAGAATGGCACATTTATTACTCATATAATAAATATCAAAACAATAGCAATAAACAATGCATAACATATTCATAGGAAATATCCAAGCAATATTATCTTTATCCATGATCAAGTTTCCAATTTAATCCTTGTCTGTATAATATTTAAAGTATAAAGGAATAAAGAAATAACTCAACCCTACTATCATGAAGCATTGTGATGACATCTAAATATCTCTGTCTATCCCCTCATGATAATACTATTAATCTAAAACGTACATTACTTGGCAATCAACATTATAATAGCAATGGTTTATTTTAGTTAACTTAAAAGTAAGAGTTATGTCATTTCTGATACTAATTTTAGGTGAATAACAAAGTTATGAAAATAAATCTAGCATCAGCTTATTAATCCGAGTGAAAAATCAGTTCCCTTTTGAAATATTAATAAGCTAACTAAATCAGTGAAACACGGTAAAATACCATTAACAGTATTACATAGCAGTTATAAAACATTTTGCAATAGATATAATACACCTCAATTTGTCAACCTCTGCTTTTGTGGTAGTTCCTAGAGGAAAACAAAATGGCTGCCCTCCTGAAAAATCCAGTCAAAATTTATCAGCTCAGCAAAAAATAAATTAGAAGCCTCTTCCAAAAGGGAGGGGGGAAAATACTCTCTTCCAGGCCATGATTAGAATACATGTACATGTAGTAGAAGACACAAAGGAAAACCTGTTCTCCAAAACAACGTTATCACTTTCTACTCACCACTATTCTACTTCTCAGACTCTTTCTAAATTCTAGTCTTTCAAAACCTAGTTTTCTGTCCTACTTGACATATGGTTCTAAAGGTAAAAGTTACTGTACAAAATAGTCAACACAGTCTAAATGGGTCTGATTAATTAGACAAACTCTACCAGAGAGGAGATTAGTGGTCTCCAGGAGGCCCAAGCACAGGCTCCTTATCTCTACACTATCTCTTTCTCATTAAGCAACAGTGGTGTGTACCCAGTTTACATGTGAAATTCATTCACGTCTTTACTCCTGCATGACACCTTTACTACTATACATGAGAATCACAACAGATGCGTTCACACAATTCTAAAATCAATTAGGCTGCGTTCACATTCAATATCAAACTGATGAGAAACACACAACCTAGGGGTACAGGGCCCCTTTCACACAGTAATCATAATCCACTTTCTCTTGATAAGTACATGTATATACAATTTCAGCTCTGTAACTACTCAAATCATTAAATCTTTCACTTCAACTATTAATTCATAAACATTAGATAAGATGTTTCAATGGTAAGACTACCAATCTACGGATAAGAGAAGAGTCTCTTACATAAACTGCAATTTAGTTTTTTTTCGGGTCGAATCAGCTGCTTAGTTTGGCAGTACTCTGAGAGCAACTGGTAATAAGGAGGCTGGGCTCCAATCAGAATTTGGGGATTCCAACCTGAAAATCGGTTGGCAGGTTGGAGTTTTATGCAACAGACCCCAGATATGCCAGAGTATAAAACTTCCGCCAACATTTCCATCTGCTGCTCTTCGGTTGGTGTTCCTGTGCCATATTTGCTGTGTGTGCTTTCATGAACAGGGGCTATATGGAGAGATTAACTTTCATTAACCATACATGTATTATTTTTTGGGTTTATCACCAATGACTGTAGAAGCGTTTGGTCCCAAACTGGGACGATCGAAGATAAATGTGCCATTTGTTATTTGTTGGAACAACTTAATGAAATGCATTTCTCAGTGATTGACTCATTATGGACAAGCGTGGAATACTCTTATTTGGAATAACATAATTTTCTGTGAAGTATCGCTGTTCTAATGGCAGGTTAGCAATGGATTTCATTTTAAGGTAGGATACATGAACTCCTGTGGTTTAATAATCATAGTTATGCGCTTATTTTACAAATGCTTAGCTAAGCTAGGCTACCCATGTGATTTCTCCATGGGCTGGAAGAGAGGATACAGAAGAGAGGGAGAGAGAGAGCGTGAGAGGGAAAGAGAAGCGGATAATCTTTTGTGTATACAAGACGGTACGAGCAGACGAGTACACAATGTACTCTCATACTCATACACACCATGCACACGGGAGTTACGCCGATACGAGATCGTAGAATGTTTCGCATTTGAGAAAACGGCTGTGAAAATGCTAGTTTTTTCGATCGCACAGAGCGTATCGATAGAGACGGCGACGCCGATCGAAATCCCTCTATGGGCATAAGTGAGCCATGAACGTTTCCACACTAATTTTTCCTTAGTGGAAAATCGAATATGGTCCTGACTGTTTTTGGGAGGGCGAGTTCATGACACATGACTATAATTGATTATTATTATTATTTTTTTTTTTTGGTGGAAGGAAGTTATTTCCAGTTTTCTTCATGTTTTTGTAACCACAGAAATTTCTTGAAGAGAGATCATAATGGATAGTTTCTTGTAATAAAGAACATAATCATAAACATCTAGAAAAAGAGCATTCTAAAACATTTTATATATCTTGTTAAACTATCATTTCATTAATATAAAATGTAAATGTTCCTATTTTAGCTATAAGCATGATTAGATGCATATAGTTCTAGGTGCTTAAATGCGTTGGAAATGTTTGCTATGTTCTGTAGATTTCAGCTTGACTTAATCAGAATGCAATATTCTATTCATAAGACAGTAGCTCCAGTTGGAGAGTTGGTTGTATTGTACTAACATGACTAAGAAAGGAATGTTGTTTACAATCATACAGTCGGACATAGTAGCTAGAGAAAAAATCTAGATTTTATTTCCATCTAAGAAAGAAGTGATGTTTCAAGAGCTTTTTGGATCAATGCTAAATTTGTATATAAGCTGGGAGTTTTCTCTGACTATAAGGCATAATCTACCTAGAATCTGCCCAGTTCCTGAAAAATTGTCAGAAGTTTTGCAGCGTGGAAATTTATAATCACCATCTTATTATATCATCAACCTGTGGACATGGTGGAGAGCGCTTCCAGTTTCAACTTTGACATTGAATTAGAATTTATTTTGGACATCTTGAATGGTAAAGCCTGCTGCGATTCAGGCCTAGGGTTGATTTTTTTAAAAATATTTAATATTTTATATTTTATATTTCAAAATCAAATAGGCCCTACAAATTCAGTTCCATTTAACTTTAAAAAAAGATAGTAATAAGTTGAGAGAGGGTCCTGAAATAGACATATTTTGAAACAATTATCATAAGGAAATAAAGATAGAAAGATTTAGAGCGAGCTTATACAGAACCCCTATTCCGTAGACTGCATACACTTCCGATCTTTGAATTGCACTCATACCAAATTGCCATATTTATGTATCGATTTCAATGTTCAGAACTACCAGTGACCTTTAATAGCATGTTTCAATTAAACTTGTCCATACATAAATACCCTACCCGAACTTGCTCTAATGTGCATTTTAACAATCCCAAAACAGCCCTGGCTCATAGACGTATAAGACACACCGGACCTGATATTTGGAATTCACTACCTATTGACATACGTTCAAGTCAAACGAAGTTCATTTCAAAGAAACGCTTAAAAGATTATTTTCTCTTGTCGATTACTGGTGCTATCTGAATGCAGCTCTCTCCCCCGCCCTCCTCTTTCTCTTTCACTCTCCCTATCTCTCGTAGATTGATTTATCTTAAGTAGGCCATTTGCTTTCCACTATGTATTGTTTGCATATTTATTTTTATTGCATGATCAGTTTATTTATGATTATGACGTCTATTCAGGCATTGCTTAAGACAATCCCCCTTTCGTATATGTTTTTATGTGATTATACATGTTGAAAAATTGTTATAATTTGTTACGTATATTGAAAAATAAATGAATATTACATAAAATCGAATTACCATTTTCATATTTATGTAAATGGCATTTCAATTTGTTTTATTTCATTTTGAAATGGATGTTTTATTCAGTGTGCTGTATTTTTCTTTTTTTTAACCCATTAGCTAAAGTAACTGGAACCGGGCTTCCCCTTTATAAAGTCTATGGGAATTTCAGATTTCAGTAGTGAACGGGTTAAAGATGGAACTGAATTGAATAAAATGAATTGAACTGAACACCGTCTTAAATACTGAATAATTTCGTATGATTTATGACTTCAAGTAAGTATGCACTAATTCTTTTGTTCCGCCTTATCAACCTTTCTCACCTGATCATACTAAATATAAATACTTATAGTAAGTATTTATTTCATAATGCTATCAAACGACTACAACTTATCTATCTTTAGAAGGATATTGTAAATGTCGCACGTAGTTCGGAAACTTGCTTTGAAATTGATAGAGATACGTATAATTATGTATACTCATTTAATACACCTTGGTCAGAAGGGGCAGATGCTGGCGAAAGAAAATGCTCAAAGACCTGAAAGATGTGAGCTCAGGTCAAAGTTCGAACCGGAGACAGTCTTGTGAGAGCTTAGAGCGTTCGCCCATACACGATGATTCTCCCACGAAATCTGATGGAATTTTGATAAGCGGTCGGGTAAGTCGCGTTAGTAGCTCGTTAATTTAGCAGTTCAAAAAAGAGAAAACAAAAATGAAAAAGAAAGCTATGGTATCTTCAAACGGACACACACAAGAAATAACCGTGCGTGACGTAAAACAATTAACATTTTAGAGAATGCTCTTCACGTGGTCGTTCCCATATGGACCCCTATGGACCCCTACGAAAAACAGCATTTGCTGATAGGGTGTTCTCTCCCGCAAGTGGTAAATAAATACATAAAATAGAAATAAATAATTTAAAACGTTCCAATTAACTGTTCGGTAATAGCGTTGGGATACGTTGGGTGTCCGTAACGTATATAGATTTTATACCAAGTTAACATCTGATTGATTTTCGATGGTAAATTGCCATCTGGTCTTACGCCATTTTTAAAACATTTTATCCAGTGTTATTGGAAAAAACGGCAATAAACCTTTTAGATTGTTGTTTCTGTTCTAAAGTGTGTGTGTGTGTGGGGGGGGGGGGGGGGGAAATTTATACAGGCCCTTCCCCATCATTTTTCCGAAAGTTTATAATTCAAAGAATCGTTACTTAGAAGCTTAGTAAATTCAGAGATTCGTAATTCCATAAATGAATATGCTAAGGGTTCATAATTCCACATCCCATTTCATTTTCAGAATTATAATCCCCTGGTATGGGAAATTTCTGTTTCGGAGATATGAACCTTCTCGAAAACCAGTACCTCCAGATTGAGGGGGGGGGGGGGGTCTTCCATGCATCACTATAGGTAGACGGTCGGATTAGATTTTGGCTTCTTAGGTCAAAGAATAACTCAGCTGTCATGACCGTGTCAATAACGATTCTGAAATAAGCCCATCAAACTGTACAGAAAAATAGTGATATCCAAGAATCCAAAGCTTCCAGGGCTCCGCCCCCTGGACCCCCGCCGGGCTGTTGCCCCTGGATCCCCGCCCCCTTGCCCGTCGTGAGCTCTGTTGCGCAAGCGCTTTCTCGTAATTCGCATTCCTATTCATATCCCTTTGACAAACCTTCCGCCGGCCATCAACGATGAGGGAGGCACACAACTGAACGTGCACAGGGGCTTTAGACGATTCAATTTATAGACGTCGATCGTCGGTAATCAGCGGATTCTACACCCCCCCCCCCCCCACCCCCACTAAAAAGGTCAAGCCACGCCCCTGGTTATGCCGCGCGAACGAAATGATATTGCTTTGTTTTGTCTGTTCGCTCTCACCTGACCGTTTATCAAAAGCCGTCTGTCTTTGAAAATGTTAACTTCAGAGGAAAAGAGTGCTTTCCCCTGGAGTGTTACCAATAGTCCATTGTGTGTTAAGACGCCATATAACTCCTTGGTTAAGATGCTATACAGCTAGCATGTTGTTCAACATGTTGAATCTGCGGATGCATTAGAAGCTTATTGGAATGCTGGTCTTTGAAAACTATTATTACTTTAGTGAGAAAGACAGAAAGAGAGAGAGAGCGAGAGAGCGGGGGGGGGGTATGGGTGGGAGATGCAGACAGAGAAAGAGAGAGAGGGTGAAAATAGACAGACTCTGATGCAATATCAGGGAATAAAAAAAAATCAAGCAAAAAGAAATACGTGAAGTAAAAGCGAGAGAAAAAGAGAAAAGGAGAGAGAAATAGAGAGAAAAAAAGGAGAAGTGACAGAACGAGAGAGAGAGGGAGAGGGAGAAAGAGGAGAGGGTGCAAAAATACTCCGAAAGAATGATACTGAGGAATAAAGATAGGAAGAAATAAAGTGAGAGAAAGAGAGAGTGAGAGAGGTGAGTTTGATAAGGTAAGCAAAAATGTTATGGCACTTTTTTTCCGTAGCTACCCATTTTGCGTTATAGATTACTGTCATAATATACCTGTATAGGCCTAACATAATGATATAGTTCAAGATTCTTTGGAATGTGATGAAGAGTATGGCAAATAAAATTGAATCAAATAAATCTATCCAATTTGGAATGCAATAATGTTGATTCAAAAGCTGAATAGGGAGGGAATAAAAGGAAAGAAAATAACAATGCCAAAAGAGACAGCGTGGGTAGGCAAATCAAGCTATTTTGTACCATAAATCAAAGACCATATCTAATTTATGGCCACAGTTTGAACGAAATAATACTATTAAACCTGAGAACTCTCTAAAATATGAAGTAAAAAAATAATTGATTCTGGTTTTGTTTTTTGTTTTTGTTTTTTTGCTTTTTATTCATGTAAATATGTTCTTCTATAACTGACATATCTTATGTTATAAGTATTATTTTGTCACTATTAATTCGATTTTTTAGGTACTTGTATTTGTATTAAAGAACACTTATTTGCGGCGTCAACTCCTCGTGGCTCAGTGAGTTGGATGGACGTTTTATGAAAATAAAGATAATGGTTCAACTCCCGCTCTCGTCTTTGTTATATTTATGCTGTAATAATTAATACAAAATGGTGTTTATTTCGTCCGAAATGGTTGAAGTATTAGATCCTTTCTTGAATTCAGTCGTTTTCCGTAAACCTGTTTCGGGGGAAAAGTATGGTGGCCTTGAAGTACGCCCGACAACAGGTCATGTGCGACGTGAATTTCGCATCCCAGGTCCTGAACTTCGCATCCGAGGTCACGAAATTCATGACCGGTGGCGCAAACTTTGCATCCCAAGTCGTGAAATTCACGACTCGCGGTGCGAAATTCAGGACTGGGATGCAAAGTTCGCGCCACGGATCCTGAATTTCGCACCGCAGGTCGTGAATTTCACGACTTAGGATGCAAAGTTTGCACCACGGGTCCTGAATTTCGCATCGCGGGTCGTGAATTTCACGATTTGGGATGCAAAGTTCAGGACCTGGGATGCGAAATTCACGTAGCACATGACCTGTTGCCGAGCGTACTTCAGGGTCACCACAGAAAAGTCTCTTTTGGCAGGCCTGCACACAAGGGATAAAAGTTAATGATGCCGGTAGAAACACACTCAAATAACGTCTCGATCACGTCGACTTGGAGAGAAGGAGGGGAATGTCCTTGTTTTTGGCGGGGGAGGGGGGGGGGGGGGGGAGGGTAGGGCTTTGCAAGTAGTTCGCGCTTGAGGTGGGGACCAAAAAGCGTTTGCCACCCTCCCCTTAAAATACAAACAAACGAACAAACAAACTCGAACCCGGGGTCTGCACACACGAAGTATGTTTCTGGAAACGTACTAAGAAATCGTCTACATCATGTCGACCTGCAGGATATTGATGGACAGCTTTTTTCGGAGGGGGGAGATGCTTCTTTTCAGGTAATCTCAATACTTTAGTATTAGCTGTGTCAATGATGGATAAATAAACATTAAATAAGATTGGTTTCATTACTGATTTCCCTAATATTATCCATACCTGCTAAAATACATTCGTTTTTCAACTTGTTTGTGCTATTTTTTGTTTGTTTGCAGAATCATCCTTTTCTTAGTGCTCTACAGAAGCGGATTAATGAACATCGCCTTATCTAATTGTTACATGGCTATGATTTCTTTGTAGGGAATCAACATCGGTATCATGATCGAAAAAAAAAAAACTTAATATAATGGTCAAAGAGAGAGAAAGAGAGAGACAGAGGGAGAGAAGGGTGTAGGTTTATTGCAGATAGGCAAACTCTGAAACAATGACGGGGTAAAATCAGCCAGAAATAAAGCTAAATACCATTATAATGAGAGGAGAGAGTAAGAGAGACAGAGAGAGGGAACAGTAGATTGGATGATTTAGTAGCATTTTTTTAAGGTTCAGTCAAATTTTGAAATATCCGTTGTTGTTATTTTAAGTCATTACGAAAAATTGAAAGAAGGAGAAAAAGCAACAACTAAATCATGTGTAAATATTAGTTTCTACTATACTCTACTATATTTAGATCTGAAACTGAGCATTTTTCAGACATGATAGAGTGTTCTGTAACTCTTTGCCAATAACATCAAATCAAAGAAATCTATCGAATTTCTGAAGCAATCATTTTGGTCGAAAAGCTGACAAGAGAGGAGACAACAGAACAGCACTATTACACCTGGGACCAACATGGCCCATGAAGACAAATGATAAATTTGGAGTCAATATAATGTTCATAATTCCATAATGCTGGAAAATGTATAGGGTATAAAAATGAGCACATATCTTGGACTTGCTCAGTTAGAAAATAATGACGAGAAACCATATACCGGTTGGCATACAGAGAAGAAAGGGAGAGGGAGAGAGAAAGAGTGAAACAGAGTGAGGGAGAGAGAGAGGGGGTGCGATGCAAAGTGATATCCTCAGGAAGAAAAATACAGGGAAGAAAAACATAGAAAGGAAAAGTGAGAAGGAGAGAGAGAGAGGGGAGTGAGATTGTTGAAATAAACAGACTTAGCAACAATGAAAATGAAGAAGTATTAAAACCAAAAGAGACAAGGAGAGAGAAAGAGATCGCGGGGTGTATTAAAAGCAGACCATGAAACAATGATTAAGAAAAAAAGATTGAAAGAAACAGATTGAAAGAAAGAGAGAGGTGGGTTAGATGAGCTGAAAGTGAGGACAAAAGAGAAAGAAACTGACAAAGCCAAATAGACAGCATAGGATGGTAATCCCAAGCTATTTTGTACTGTATGTAAAGATGAACAAGATTTGTCAACTTTCATATTCTTTCTATGGCATTTTTTTTCTCAGAAAAAAGGGAAAGGAAATCCCTGAAGAGACTACTGTTCAATTATCGTCAGATATAAAGAGAGAGAAAAAAATATCACCCCTCCCCCTCCAAAATTGAATGTGCACTTTTTTCACTTCATTTGACTTTCAGCAATACTAAAACAGGTTTTTGTCTGCTCTTTAACTCTTTGTCAGGTTCTGTCGACTATTGGCACAATCGTACAATTAAACTGAACCATAATAATTAGTTTTCTCCTTTACCACTGAACTAGAAAAGCTGAAACAAAGCTAGTGTGCTTAAGTGATGTCTAAAGAATAATGACCAGCATCATTACTGCTCTCAGGAAAGCAGAGTTTAAATGAAATATCGAAAGAACGGTTGCCATTATTTCCAAAATTAATTCAGCAGGCAAAGAGTTAAAGGCTTTGCTGAAATCTACTCTTTCTTCAACATGTCTTTTTAAAAAAGGGGAAAAGGGTATTATTTTGTTACCCAGAGCTTTCTAGACAGGGGTAGAATGTAATTTTTAAAGAATTCCTTGTTATCCGCCACAGTTTGATAACTTTAAAATGCTTTCATTCAATCAAACAAACACTCAGTAGCAAGCATAATCAGAGGGACCTTGAAGGGGTTAAAAGAAATTGCATTTCTTTTGTTTGAGGTCCAGGATAATTTCTGAACACTCAAAATCAAAACAGAAATGGTTGCAATGGTTGGGGGAAACATAAAAAAGTGCCAGTGACTCGATTAGAAAGAGGTTCACAAGTCTCGATTCATGTTTGGTTATTTTTATAATTACCTTTGGCATTCCTCCAAGACTTAGAGAACTGTGAGTTCTGGTAGAGCAAATAAGAATTCACGATCTTTCCCATTTCTCCTTTGCAGTTTGAAAGCAAATTTTATAAGAAATGCCCCCTACCCCCGATCACTTTTCAAATAAGCCATGTTTAAAATACAAGAAAGGAGTGAAAGGCTTGGGCAAAGCATTTATGCAACATTGTGTCTAGTTTTAATGCACACCTTTTTATGTGGAAAGCATGCTGCTATCAGGAAGACTGCACATTTTTATCAATTGCTCCTACACAGTTTCTTTCATCATGTATTCAATTGGCCAAGACTCAAACGTTTGAAAGTTTGCAATTACCTAACAAAGTCCCTTTACTGAAACATAATCATGAAAAATCTGCACGAAGCTGTAGCAGCTGCAAAATCTATAAGATAATGAAGATAATATACAAGCGTCAATCTAAGATCGAACTATGCAGGCACAGACCCTTCTTGACACTTTCCTAAATTAAATTTGGGCCTTGAGAAAAGCCTAGGCCACGTACATAATGGCTGTGTCAATATACTCGAGAAGCTTTAGTGCACGATCCCCAATGACCTGCTTTAGTCTCCTACTCAGACCTCTATAACATGTTTCGACAGACCAATGTTTGTGCCTGCAAACTAGATGGAATTCAAGATCTCGAGGACAAGATTCAAGACACTATTCTGACATGCAAATGTAGACGGAGCAAATGTCAGCGGAGCAAATGTCGCGAATCAATTGTCGCGGAGCACTTGTCGGAATTTTCGGAGCAGTTGTCGGCGGAGCGTATGTCGGCGGAGCATAATCGTGTCACCGACTCAGGCGTATTAAATGGAAACCTGGCAAGGTTGAGGTATAATAATGACTGTTGGGCCCGCAGGAAGAGCAGTAGTAAAACTGTTGTGGCTACCCTGGAGGAAATAAAACCCAGTCAATGCTATTCATGTTTGATACAAAAGCCAATATTTGATATGATTTTCAAATGCGATAATGTGCGGAATTCAGTGGAATTCGGCCAAATGCAGCATATTTGGTAGTTCAGATTCTGAACGATTTTATTATAAGAGCAATCTCCCGAAGAGCGCGATATCCCCCACCGCTGCCAGGCCGAGAGATGGCGTGATCCCGAATTGTACGGGCGAGGAAAAAATATTATTATTTTTTCCTATATCGCGCTCTTCGGGAGATTGCTCTTATAATAAAATCGTTCAGAATCTGAACTACATATTTGGTTACTAGCTCCAGGAGCTAGGACGTATCAAAGAAAGAGAAAGAAAGAGGAAACGTCAATATAAAACATCATAAAGCGAAAAAGAGAGAATAGGTAGAAAGAAACAACCAAGAGAGACGCACAGACGAAAACAACATTTGCAAATTTTCACTTGGTCTGGGACTATCAGTGGGTTCAAGAAGTGGAAGTTTTTGCAGATGTCGGCTAGCCTGAACGTACGTCTGTATAATATTATGCTGCGAATAGACTTCATATATTTTCATCCCTTGGAAAGTGAATAACTTTGGAAAGCATTTTATCAAATCATTTTCATCAAATTTGCTATTTATATCTTAGTTATTATGTGGTTGTATGTCTTAGGAAAATGCTGATGAATTTACTGCTTCCCTGAAATACCACATACTGACTTAAAGTGCTTATTGTATATACATCTATCATAAAAAGGGCATGAATGTTAGACGAGTATATGGATTACGTAATACGTAGGAAAGAGTCCAACTAGTGCACATGTTTTGTTTAAAAGCTTAAAAAGAAAGAAAAAGAGAAAGATGGAGGAAACCAAAACGGAGACAATTATGATTATAAGCTGCATTTTCACGTACCGGGGTATCAGGCGAAACGCCAAACATGAGTTAGGGGAAAACACAAAATACTTGGAAGAAAATAAGAGTTGCTAAGGATATTTACCTCACAAGGTGAAATGGATACGGCCTAGAGAACAACTGCCGTCTAAATACAAATGATAAATGATGGTAGAAACATACTCAAACGTCGTCTCGGTCACGTCGACTTGGAAAGAAGGAGGGGGATGTGCTTGTTTTGGGCGGGGGAGGGGGGGGGGGGGAAGCGGGTTTAGAGCTGTGTACTAGTAGCAGCCAAGTGAAGTCAAGAGCGTTTGTCTCCCATCCATCCCCGCCAAGTACTCTTTAAAATAATTAAATAGAATAAATAACATTTTAAAAAAGCAGGGGAAACAAAGAAAAAGAAAATGGTGGGACCCTCCGGCGGGCTACCAGACAGGGGATATTTTTTCCTTCTTATTAGTAGTAAAATATTGAATGTATCAGTTGTATGTATATCATGTATTTTATGAAAATATGTAATTTTATGTATCATTGTATTAATTCAACTTCTAATATGTGTTGCAATAAAGAATAGAGAAAGGAATGATAATGGTTAAAAAAAAACAAAAAAAAAAAACATACTCAAACATCATGAACATCGTCTCGATCACGTCGACCTGGAGAGAAGAAGAAGGAATTTGCTTGTTTTGGGCAGGCGGGGGGGGGGGGGGGGGGGGTTGAGGACTGTGTGCTGGTAGTTCGCTTTTGAAGTGGGGCTCAAATAACTTTATATGTCGCTTTGAGGAAACTTACTCAAAATTGTCTCCACCACGTTCGCCAGCCTTTTCAGGGGGGTGGGGGGGGGGGGGGGGAATTGCCTTTTCAGGTAACCAACGTAATTTAGTATTAACTCAGCTAACTTTTTCCTCAGCAATACGGTTTCATTACTGTATTACCTAAACCTAGTAAAAGTACATTCACTTTCACATTTTTTCCAGAATCATTCTTTTCTCACTGCTCTACTGAAGCGAAACAATGAACATAACCTTATCTAATTTGTTAGGTGGCAATGATTTATTTGTAGGGAATACATTGATATGCATATTGGCATAATGGTCGGAAAAAAAAAAACTTAAACAGGGGTAGGAGAGTATCATTTAGCAAGTAGAATTTGAGGGGGGGGGCAATCATCTGCAGTTGTTTTGTTCGATACCTAGGCTAAAATCGAGCACTCAGTCAGTCATGCTCAACTTGCAAAGCGAAAGAATTAAACCAACTAAAGCAATTAAATCCACTTTTTGTATATGAGGGTAATGACGGAATTCGTTGATGGCGAGAAATTACATGTAATGGCGAAGAAAATGGACAAAAGTCATGCCACATTATGTGAAATGTTATGAACACATTAGAATTAAAACGAGTATATGAAGAAGGTGTTAACTAACAATGTACAAGAAAATAAGTCCAACATGGACAGGCCCCAGCTATCTTTGTACTAAATATTACAGACCATTCTAAGCTTAAAGGTATTTCAAACCATCTTATTAACAGAATAGCCCTACAAGAGCTTTGAACTCTGTGAAATATTAAAGATATTGGTTAACATTGTTATGATTTTTTTAAAAAAAAATCTTGTTTTGTTACTTGAAAATAGGATAAACATAAGGGTTATAGTGTAAAAAACCAGTCTGAAAGTTTCAAAGTATAATATCCACAGGAAGTATTTTTTAAATATCAAAAATGTGAACCAATGTTTGAAAACTATACGAGGGTCGGTTGCACAGAATAGACATAAGGAGTGCACATGCGCGTATGACTCACCTTACCGTACTGTGTGTATCGGAGAATCACGCGACGGGAGGCACATAACGGAATTTTCAAATTCAAGCAAAGTGGTCCTCTTAGTGATTGTCTCGTGAGACGAAGGATAATAGAATCGCCGTTTGCGTCTAACTTACACTTTTTTCATTCCAAATTATGGTTAGTTTCAGGGTTTTTGAGTACAAATACAAGTACTCATACACATGCTTCATCTTAGTTTGAGAATTTTTTAAATCAGCTACTCACAAAGTTAGCCATTGCCTTTAAGCGAAATGATAAATCAAATGGCAGTGTTCATTACTTGATAATACAGGGTAATGTATGTAATATCAAAATGAGCAATACTTGGACTTACTAAGTTAGAAAGAAATGACGATTGAACATCTACAGACGGACTTACAGAGAAGAAAGAGAGAGGTAGAAACATAGAGAGAGAGAGGGGGGGGGGTACGTATAAAGAAACAGATAGGCCTGCAATGGTTGAACAGAGTCAGCAACAATGAGATAGGAGACGTAAAGACAGAAGCAAATGATGAGCTGAGGGTGAAGACAAAATAAAAAAGAAAATGACAAAGTCAAATAGACAGCACAGAATGGCAAGTCAAAACTATCTTTGTCCTGTACGTAAAGGTGAAAATAATTTGCCAAATTTCATATTCTTTCTATGGCATTCCTTCAGGATGCCATAGAAAAATGTAACCCTGCAGAGATCGCGGTTAATACATCGTCAGCTATAAGAAGAGAGAGAGAGAGAGAGAGAGAGAGACAAAAAATAATAATAAATACACGTTTTTTCTCCCCCTCCAAACTTGAATGTGCACATTTTTCCCCTTCAAATCATTTGATTTTCAGCAATACAGGACCAGGCTAATTTGACTTTTTTTCAACTTCCGTTTAAAGACTCTGCTGATATCGACCCTTCCATTTCATTTTCTTTCAACATGTTTTTTTTTTTAAAGTAAAGAAAAAAGTATCATTTTGTTTCATGTTTCTCTTGGCTCTCTGGAGTCAATTTGTAAAGAATTCATTGTTATCCTCCACAGGTTAATGACTCTAAAATGTGCACATTCAAAAAAAAGGTTTGCATTTCTTTTGTTTGAGATCTAGGATAATTTATGAACACTCAAAATCATAAAATAAATGGTTGGTGGAAACAGACAAAAAAGTGTCAATGACTCGATTCGAAAGAGGTTCACGATTTTCTATTCATGTATGATTACTTTTTAATCACCTTTGGCATTCCTCCAAGACTGAGAGAACTTTGAGTTCGGGTAGAGCAAAAATAAGAATTCATGATCTTTCCCATTGCTCCTGTGCTGTTCGAAACTTTGAAAGTTTAAGTAAATCCTTATTATGGGATCCTTGTATTGGCATCTGTGATGTCATCGTGGACAGCTCTCCATTCGTTTTGTACGCATTATTTAACATTTTCCTTATTTTCAAGAAAAATTAAAGTTCTTTTGATTTATTGTTTGAGTATGACATGGCTATATCAATTCTGCAAGCATATTGGGAAGAGCTATGTTGATTCCTGACTTGAAATTTTGTATGGATCACGTTTTGTTAATGTTATGTACAAAATGAAGTGAGAGATGTCCACGATGACATAACAGATGCTGGCAAAGTTGCCAACTCAATGATCCTCATAATAGGGATTTACTGAAACTTTCAAAATTCACAACTCTTGAACAGATTGTCTGATTTTGCTCAAACTTTCACTGTATACTCTTCTTGGTCATCTTTATTCACTAAGAGCACAATGATGCTTGGGTTGCATTCTCCTTTAAGGAACAGACAGGCCTGCAATGGTTGAACAGACTCAGCAACAATGAGATGGGAGTAGTAAAAACAGAAACAAATGGCAGAGAGAGAGAGAGAGAAAAAGAGCGAAAGAGAGAGAGAGAGAGAGAGAGAAAGAGAAGAAGAGAGAGAGAGAGAGAAAGAGAAGAAGAGAGAGATAGAGAGGGGGTAGACTAGGGAACCATGAAAAATGAAGAAACAGATATACAAATAAATAGGCTGAGAGAAAGAGGGAGGTGGGTTAGATGAGCTGAGGGTGAAGAAAAAGGAGATAGAAAACAAAACCACGTTTTTTTCTCCCCTTCCAAACTTGAATGTGCCCCCTTTTTTCACTTCATGTGATTTTCAGCAATAAAGGACCAGGTTTTTTTTTCAAGTTCCCTTTAAAGACTTAGCTCAAAAATCGACCCTTCCATTTCATTTTTGTCAACATGTTTAAAAAAGTAAAGAAAAAAAAAAAGCATCATTTCGTTTCCTTTGGCTCTCTAGAGCCAATTTGTAAAGAATTCATTGGTATTCTCCGCAGGTTAATGATTCTATAATGCGCACATTAAAAAAAAAGGGTTTGCATCTTTTGTTTGAGATATAGGATAATTTATGAACAAAATAGAAATGGACAAAAAAAGCGTCAATGACTCGATTCGAAAGAGGTTCACGATTTTCTATTCATGTATGGTTATTTTTAATCACCTTTGGCATTCTTCCAATACCAGTTTACGGAGAGAACTTTGAGTTCGGGTAGAGTAAAAACAAGGATTCATGACCTTTCCCATTGCTCCCGTGCTGTTCAAAACAAAATTATATTAGAAATGTCCGCTCCCCCCCCCCCCCCCGATCAGTTTTCAAATACGCACATGTTCGAAATATAAGAAAAAAATAAGGGTTTGGGCAAAACTTTAATGCAACATGTTTCTAGTTTCAGTTAACATCTTTCTATGTGGAAAGCATGTTGCTGTTTTGAAGACTACGCCATTTTCCTGATTCGAATGATGCTAAAACATCACTGAACCCGTACTACTTATAATTCCTACGAATTACATATTTAGCCTTTCTTATTTCCTCTTATGCAGACATATTTAACTTTTCCCAAATGTTCCTGGACAGTTTCGTTATGTATTCAAATGATCAGGACTCAAAAGTTCCAACGTTGCAAGTACTCCACACAGTCGTTTTACCGAAGCATAATCATGAAATATCTGCAAGAATCTGTAACAACTGTAAACATGGTAAAGATCGTCCATCAAAGAAAGAACTCAGTTTGCAGGCACAGACCCCAATTGTCATTTTCCTTAATTAAATTTGGGTCTTGAGAAAAGCCTTGGCCTAGTGCCTAGTGGCTGTGTCGATATACTAGAGCAGCTGCAGTACACGACCCTCATTGACCTGCTTTAGTCTCCTTCTCAGACCTCTATAACGTTTTTTGACAGACCAGTGTTTGTGACTGCAAACTACATCGAACTTGAGATCTAGGATAGGAATCGAGAGCCTTAACCATAAACAGACACTATTCTGACGTTAATTTGTTCAGGAATGCTGTAGTTTTGACTTTTTTGTTCTTAAGTTTTTGATGGAAAATCATGCCGAGCATTTACCGCTCCTCTTCGTCAATTGGCTGAGGAAAAATAATGTTTGACTTATGGCAGAACTGTGGTATAGTAGTGTAAGCTCTTGTCTCTCATAGGAAACTTCCCGGGTTCAACCCTCGCCTGGTGCTGAAATCCTTGGGCAAGGTATTTGGCCCGCATAGGCCCATTCCTACGCAGGTGCATTTAATGGGAACGTGGCAATGTTGGGGTAATAATGATTGCTAGGACTGCAGGAAGACCAGAAGTAAAACTGCTGTGGCTCCCCTGAGTAAATAAAACCAGTCAATATTATTCTTGGTTGATATAGAAGCTAACATTTGATATGATTTCCAAACACGACAGTGTTCGGAATTCAGTGGAATGTGGCGAAATGCAACGTATTTGGTTACTTTGCTAAATGAGCTAGGACGTAAGAAAGGAAGAGAAAGAAAGATGAAACGCCAAATATATAATTTACAGAGCGAAAAAGAAAGAATAGGTAGAAAGAGACAACCGAGAGAGACACAGAGACGGGAACAACAATTGCAATTTTTTCTTGGTCTATGACTATCAGTAGGGTTAAGGGGGGGGGGGCGAGGAGGCTTTGCTCAAAAGATAGTACTGGCCTTTTTCTTGACCCACTCTCTTTTTCCTTTTATTTTTCAAAATGTCAGCTAGCCTTAAAACGAAAAACCTGTTCATGCAGCTGCGGTGAGGACTTTACACATTTTCATCCATTGGAAAGTGAATAGTTTTGAGAAGCATGTTATCAAATTACTTTCATCAAATTCGCTATTT
>JAPZVO010000672.1:0-28580 GCA_029962745.1 Echinometra lucunter
GTTGTCCCGGCTGTACTTTGTCGGTATTCTTGCTTGATCCTTCATCATCCTTGGCAAATTTTGATATTACGCAATTGGCGCGCTCTCTGTAAACCAACGATAGTGTACCTTTATGATGGGGTCGTCCAGTTATCAGGTTACCCAGCCCTTCATCGGAATCTACATTTCATAGAAAATTTTGTCGGTCGCTCGCTTTGCCCTGGTAGAAACAGAATGGTTTCAGACGGCAAGCGAGGAGCCCAAATAAAGTCATATTTGACAAATAGGTGATTGAATGTTATTTAGATATCTTTTAGGAATGTATTTTTGATGACAAAATAACACTTCTACCATGACGAAATAACACTTCTACCATAAAGAAGAGTGTATAATTTGCCTCGCTCGCTGCGCTCGCTCGTATGACGAAGGATAATTTCGCCTTTTTGGCATATAGAGGATCGAATATATAATCTTATATGTTTGAATGTATTTGATGACAAAATAACACTCATTCTATGGAAAAAGGGTGTATATATTTTCTAGCTCGCTTCGCTCCATCGTATAATATTCACATACAGGATAATTGTTGAAAGCGAATGAATTCGGCAAGCGAGGTGACCGAATAGATGATTTAGATATCTAATACTGGCCTAAGTGTATTTTGACGAAATAACATGAAAAAAGTGTATAATTTCCTCGCTCATATAGTATTCAAATATGGGATCGTTTGGAATAACAGAAGAATTGGGCAAGCGAGGTGACCAACTATATAATTTAGATACCTTTCGGCCCATGGTGTATTATTATGAAGAAATCACCACAGCCATAAAAAGGAGTATACCTTTTTTTCCTCGCTCGCTCTTATAATTATGATAATAATAGGATAGTTTTTGAAAGCGAAGGAATTCGGCAAGCGAGGTGACCAAATTTGTGATTTAGATATATAATACTGGCCTAAGTGTGTTTTGACAAAAAAACATGAAAAAAGGTGTTTATTTTTTCTCGCTCGCTGCGCTCGCTTGTATATTCAGATACGGAATCGTTTGGAATAACAAAACAATCGGACAAGCGAGGTGACCAAATATATAATTTAGATACCTTTCGGCCCATCTTGTATCTTAATAAAGAATAATCACCTCAACCAGGAAAAGGAGTATATATATATATATTTTTCCTCGCTCGCTTCGCTCGAGGTGACAAAAATAATTTAGGTACGTAATAGGCCCATCGTATATTTTGATGAAGAACTATCGCTTTCACCATGATAAGGAGTATATATATATATATATATATATATATATATTTCCTTGCTTGCAAGCAATGTGACTGAATAGACTATGATTTAGATATCTTTTTGCTCCAAATTCATTTTGATGACAAAATAACATAAAACAGAGTGCATATTATATAATATTTAGACATAAGATGTTTGGGGAAAGCGAATGAATCCTGCAAGCGAAGTGACCAAATTTATGGTTTAAATATCGGCTCAATGAGGCTCAAATCTTTTGTTTGACGTGCGAGGACTATTGTCCTCAGGAATTTTCTTTGTTCACTGTCCTCGCTTGCAAAGCTATACAAACCCACGCGTACACGCACACAAAATGAGAAGTCACTGTCACCATTGACCAAACCCTAACTACACCAAATCAAAAGGAGTGTTGAACTTTTGTAGTTTTATCTTTCATCACATTCATCTAAATTTATAACACGAGTTATAATTGCATGCTCTATTTATATAACATTACAGTTACTGCAGGTCTTAATGTAATCAGACACAATCTTTGAACACCCGAGTACAGGCATATATTATTGCAAAAACGCCGTATAACACACATAGGGAATATCAATTAGAACCTCCATTGTTCATTTCGGGGCAATGTGTACGAAGGCACATTGGAAATATGTTGCAAATTCGATATAAGCCTGCGGCTCAGCATCTTTCAAATTCCTTCATTGATTAATCGAATAGGATAAAATTCAAAAGGCTGGCACGTGAAAAATACATACCGTCAGCGTTATTTTGTATGAAAATTATATAAATAACTGGTTGACTACTCAAGATCTTCCCTCGTACCTTTTGTACACACACTACCTTGGAACAAAGCTTGAGGGATCTTTCTACGCCGTTTTTAAGGTTATCTGATTTTGTGACTAACTGGTAATTTCAAAGTTAATGAAAGTTTTGATGAAAATTGATGGGAAGAGAAAATGTTTTACTTATGTTTTTTTATTTTCTGATTGTAGAGATACCTTCAGAATTTACGTCTGTCATTTTCCCCCAGTGTTGTTTTCTAAATGCATTGGGGGGGGGGGGCATTGATCTACAATATTTTGTTACGGTTTCATGAAGTTGAACATTCAGACTTAAGGGACTTACCTTTGATGCCTTTAAATGTACTTCTGATTATCTTATCCAGACCAGCCTACATCGAATGTCAGAGAAATTCCGGTCATTGCCATCATTGGCGGGGTTATTGGAGGAGTCTTCATTTTTCTCATGATTATTCTTGTAATAGTCATCTTTTTTAAAAGGAAAAGGTAATATTATTTTTCTCTCTTTTTATTTCAGTGAAATGCAGTTATTACGACGGCGGAAGGGAGGGGGGCACTTTTCCAAGCCCCCCAAAACCCCCTTTTCACCCATGAAAAGTGTTCAGACCTGTTCATTGCCCCCCTTTTTGTTATTCCAGGGACCAATTTGCTTTTTAATAAGTGCCCTTTCACCTTCTACTAAGTCAATAGTTCAATAGCTCAGTAGTTCAGTAGTTTATTTTTCATTTCCACCAAACATATTTTCGCTTCAGATAAGTCGCCCCTCTTTGATCTCACAACTGCACCCCCTTTACACCAGATTAATGACCCTTTCCCCTACTTCATAGCGCTCGATCCCTTCCCTTCTGAGAAGTGCGCCCTTAACATTTCTAATGTATGTCCCTATTGAAATGTGATAAGTACCCCCTTTTGTCTGCCCATTTTCGGTTCTATCAGTGCAATGTTTCTTCTGCTGAGTGTCCCCTTTCCCCTCTGATAAGTTTGATTTTCTAATGAGAACGCCTTTTAAAAATGCCATTCCTCCTTACGTTAAGTGCCTCCTAGAATCTGATAAGTGTATCTTTCGGCTGTGAGCGTCCAGCTTAATTTTAATAAGTGTTATTTTCAGTTCCCCTATTCTCTTTAAGCATTGCCATTCTCCTCCCGATAAGTGCCCCTTTAAACCTGATACATGTTCCTTTTTACGTCTGATTTGTGTCCCTTTTTTTCTTGTGCCATTTTCCCCAATTTTGATCATCCCTTTTCACATCTGGTAGGTGATCTAAAGTCTCCAATATAGCCATATACCTAGCTCCAAAGAATAAGGAGAAGCGTCAAATGATAACAGGTTCTGTTGTTACTGACAAAGTTACAGTGTGAGGCAGTGGAACAGTGGACCAGGAGAAAGAGCTATGGGCAACAACACCCAAAAATTAAATAAGAACGAAAGGTGCCCTAATCAAAGCAATGAAGATTTTTTTGCCAAAGCTAATTGCTCGCTACGCCCGTTAGCAATTAATATCATATTTCACGCATGACCAAGATGACACGTTAAGCTTGTTTGTAACTATCAAATCTTATCTATTCTCCTATTCATCACGTTCATGTCGAGATGGTGCTTCAAATCAAAACTTCTCTTAAGTTTCACAATTTTTCTATGATAAAACACTGGTCGAGATGAGACCTCAGAACTGAAGTGAAAATTGTGCTTTGATCAACGAGGAAAACGTGAAAGTATGAAAGGGAAGAGCCCTACTAACATGACTAAAAATGAATTTACGGCATCTCTATCATCAAGTCACCGGTATTCAGCCAGCCAAAAAAAAAAAAAAAAATGATAGAAGATACTCGGCATTTTTTAAATACCGAAACCTGAAAACACTATTTTCCTTCTTGTGTTCACCCTTTGTCAGCGTCTTATCTTTTTATGAGGTGCCCCTTTTCGCTTATTCCCTACCCCACTCTGAAAGACGTTCGCCCCCCCCCCCGACAATCGACTTGGACGAACCGTGGTTCGAAACCGCCACTTCCCTCTCTGTGCCTTTAACGTTAGTATGAAATTTTCGAAAGAAAGAAATTAAATGAAGAGATGAATGAATAAATAAATGAATAGCATAAATGCACATTTACATCATTTACATACGAATATCTGTCATGTCTGTATTATATGACAAAGGTTTAAATTACAACAACACAACATGGCATTAGATGTCATTTTAATCTAATGACATATGATATGTTCTGTATTTAATGAAATATTTATGTTTTACAGAAATTCTGCCTTCGATAATTCCCCCAAAGAGACTGACGTTCCAGAATACGAAGAAATTGATGAGCGACCAGGTACTATTAATTTTCTTTTACAAAAGTGCTTATTTCAAGATTAGCTTGTAGTGTACTACTTAGATGAAGGGGGGGGGGGGAACCATTCACGTAACATATGAACCTTGTCCATGGTTAATTCCATTCTATTTTAAAGTCTACACATGTACAATTTTGTTTTTATATAATCTCTTTGTTTTGTTATATTTTGTTATTCAATATGTTTCCGCTAAATTTTTGTTTTGTTGTGTTTCGATTTTTGATGATAATCATTAAATGTCAGGATTTTATTTTAGTAGATTTGAATTTGAATTTGTATGAATGGAAACCTGTTAAGGAACGATTGGTCCTGGATCGGCTGTCAGAAATTAACAAATTTCAAGATTAAAAGGTTAGTGAGAGATAAAGATAAAGAAATCATTCGGAAATATCGCCAGGCCTTTAATCTTAACCCATTCACTACTGAATTCTAACATTTACATAGATTTGATACAAGGGTATTCAGTTCCAGTAATTAAAAAGGGATAGATTACGCCCTTTTTCAAGACCAACGTGAAGTTATAAAACCGATAATATATTAGCAACCAATATTGCATCTATAAAACGGTTTGCTATGTTAACAGGGTCAAAACCCACTGCTACGGCCCGGAAACCTTCAGCAGACATTGACAACGAGCATAGATATCAGGAACTTCTGAAAAGACAGGACACATATGATAATATCGATTCAAGTTACATGACTATAACAGAAATTAGTCCAGCCCAGGGGATAGCGCTTTCACCACCCATGCAGAATGATACGCAGGAGCAACAACTTGCCTACCAAAACGTTGACTACAAATCATAAGAAATAACAGCAGCTGAAAATACTGGTTTAGATATTTTTTATGATGAAAATAACCACCAAAGCAAAAGAAGAAGGAGAAGGAGGAGATGAAGAAGAACAATAAGAAGAACACAGCAACAGCAAATAGTATTACTGGTATTAATCATACTGATTATAATCATAATAATGAGAATAAATAATGATGATAATGATTATGATAATGATAATATATAATATAATATATTATCACGGTTATAATTATAACAGATTTTATTTTATTGTATTTTATTTTATTCCCCAACAACTAAAGCAATCAAAACCTTTGCAAAATTTGACATACCAAGTCTTGTGTAACAAAAGTCTGCAAATGCACATGTGCTAGTCAAGTCTGGCCTCTCTTCAAAGATTTACAAAATACAAAAACGCTCATCACAATATGAAACACAACCATGCCAATTAGATAGCATGGTAATTACTTGGTGTTATAAAAAGATTCATAGATCCATGATTATTGACTAAAAAATGGATGTAATGAATTTGTTAATTTGACATGATATTTTATTTTATAAGTCACTTCCTAGAAAAGAGAGGGAAAACTTTTTTCGAGTTGACCATAATTTTGATAAAATGTAGCTGTCTTCCTTCCTTTTGTTGATTATTAATGAACATTTCCTGTTATCATCAGTATCATAGTTATCTTATTATCATTTTCATAATCATTATCATTATTGTTCTTTGTAATTATCATTACTATCATTGTTGTTCTTCGTTATCATTACTATTATTATAATTGTTGTTGTTGTTATCATCATCATCAGCAGCAACATCATTATAAATATTGAAACGAATGATATTGCTGCTGGTATGATAGTACACCGAAATTCAGTTAAGGCATTCGAAACCCTTTTCATGAAATACATGTATACAGTGAATTGTAATACATGCATCTTATACATTTGGAAATAATACTTTAGAGCTATCATGTTTTTCTTGTATTTTGGGATGAAATTTAATCAGAATGATATGTATTCTTTCTTCGATGAAGTCTGATGTTTGCCAAGGTTTGACCTTTTCCTCTGTAAAATTGTTTCAGGACTATTTTATACTTCTCTTTAAAAAACCGGGAGTCACAAGTGCAGCTTGTTAAAAAAAAAATTGTTTATTTATTCATTTTTTTTTAATTGAATCTCACTTATTTCGAGTCAACAAATTAGATATGCCTGTATTCATTACAGAGTTATTGATATGTATTGAGAGCATATTCCACTGGCGGTTCTATACTTTTTTTCTCAGGTGAACGGTATTATGCAAAGCATCGGTAACACGAAACAACATCACCTCGCACGGTTAGGTATCTTTAACTAATAAATGGTAAGGGAATGGAAATAGACTTTGAGCTATGAGTATGCCTATGTAATAAATAAAACACAATGATGTCCTCTTTCATGATATTATGCATGTGTCAACTAAATATAAAGTTATAGAGTTAATCGTATGTAAATGGGACCGATGTTTACTCTTTCATATTTTCATTACGATCCTGTCGAGCGACCGCTATCAACTAGCTGATTATTCTGTCACTTTCAAAGGAGTAAATTCATATTTTAGAATTATTATATGCATAGTTTCAATATTAGTTTTATACTAGTACATGTATATTCTGGACGTTAGACTTATTTTAAAAACTACACAGAAAACTTAATGTATGTACAGGCCTACTTTAGCATAATAGTCTGCACACCTTTCTGAAAAAAGCACAGGCGTAGGATGGTATGAATTAATTGCTGGACAGATACGAGAATATGAACATTAGTTCTGATAATGTATTTGCGGTACATTAAGTTTTATGATAAGGTATTAGAAGTGTAATTAGCGTATTCATATTAAGAATTGTTCTGTTTTGAAATGAAATTATGTCATTTTTCATAAATCAGTCACGAGTAAAGGCGAAGAATTGCCTCATGAAAACAAATGCAATAATGAAGAGTCGGGAATAAGAGAAGGCGAGAGCGGGAGAGAGAGAGAGAGATATATAGGAGGTGCGGGCATGTTATCGCATGGGGATTCGAAATGGTTTCGGGCGTTTAGACAGATCTTAAGAAAGACGGAACTAAACAGAAGAAAAAAAGTAAGTTCCCCCAGAACAAATCTGTGTATTTTTTTTTCAATCAGGAACCTTTGATGAATACAGATATATGTAGCATACTTCTCAGCTACATTTCCTGTAAAATTCAGGACAAACCCTTCAATCACGCTTCAGTGAATATGACTTAAATGCAAAATGCTCATTTTCTAAAGTTCACAAGCCTCACGCCACGACTTTGATTTCAATGATATCGGAACAAGCTTTTAAGTTTTCAGCATTTGAAGGCATGCAACATTCATTCGCTCCCAATCATACCAAATTTCATGCTTGAGTGAGCAAGAGGTGAAAATGGCAAAAAACTGTAGTTTTGACATCTCTTGCTTGCTAATTTTGATGTAATATGAAGGATCATGTTTTGGAAGGGTTTTACGACTATTGCAAATAATACCTGTTAACTGTTGGTTGAATGAACACATAATGAAGTATGTATTGCTTTATTTTTGTGCATTTAAAATCATATGAATATCATTTCTAGCATGTTTTTGTGACCGGTGTATATATATCAATGATCTCGTGGCATTTATTTGAAATTTCACGCTTCAATGAGCACGTGGGACTGGAAAAGCTCTTTTTTTTCAAATATTGACCAAAATTTAATTGCTAAATTTTGTTAACCATCATAAGTCTTCTTGAGGAGTTCGTCTGATTTGATTTCATCAAAATCCCGATCTTCTGCGCTTCAGTAAGCAAAAGAGACAAGAAAATTATGCAAATGAGGAGAAAGTTTAGGGCATTGTCCCTGCTCCGTGTCGCATCGGTTACTTAACTTGGCGCAGGATCCTGTTAGTTAGTGACCTCCTGAAGTTATGTGCCAAGTTTCATGAAAAATTCAACAATGATGAACAATAATCATCAATGGAAACAGGCCGCATTTCACTTTTGTTAAAACTCTGCTCCCTAACTGTACATATTGTCAGTCGGGGAGTCGTGAAATATAAAAGTGAAATCTGGCCCATTTTTATTGATGATTTTTGTTCATTCAACTGTGAGGTTTTTTTCGTGAAATTTGGCACATATCTTCCTAAAGTTACAAACTAAAAGGATCTTACGTCAAATTAAGTATCCGATACAGCACGGAGCTCGGAGAAAGCGCTAAAATAAAACTTTTTACTAATTTTCATAATTTTCTTGCCTCTTTTACTCACTGAAGTGTAAGAGATCGTGATTTGGATTCCGATGAAATCAAATCAAACGAGCTCCCCAAGAAGACTTAGGAAGGTTACCTAAATTAAGCAAGTGAATATTGTTCCATACGTGAAAAAAAAAACTTTCCAGTCCCACGTGCTCATTGAAGCGTGAACTTTCCCTGACAATGCCATTGGATCACTGATACATGTGATACATGTGAACTGGTCATTTAAACTTACTAAAAATGTTATCCATATAATTTTAGTGCATAACAGTAAAGTAATAATTTTTTGATAATTTCAAAGAGGTGATATTTTGTTTTTTTATTATCTGTTCATTCAACCGTGAATTAATAGGTATCAAATACAAAAGTTGCTAAACCCTTCCCAAACATGAATTCTTTCACATTAGATCAAATTTACTGCGCGAGAGATGTCAAACCTGCAGTTTTTTGCATTTTCACCTCTTGCTCGCTCAAGCATGAATTGTTTTTGTGCACAACTCATTTGGTACGTTGGGGAGCGCAAAACATTTATGTTGCATGCCTTCAAACGCTGAAAACTTAATGTTTGTTCCGATATCATTAGATCATTGAGTCATTAAAAAATGACCATTTTGCATTTAGGTCGTGTTCACTGAAGTGTGACTGAAGGGTTTGCCCTGAATTTTACACGAAATGTAGCTGAAAAGTATAGCTACATGAATCTGTATTCAAATTTCATTGAAGGTTTTTGATTGAAATAAACAAAAACAGATTTGTTTTAGTGGGAACTTACATTTTGTCTTGTGTTTAGATAGATAGAGAGGGAGGTGCAAGAGTTTGTGAGTGCGTGATGGAGGATGAGGGAGGGGGGGGGGGCATAGGTTGTGAGCGAGTATTAGCCCATACTACTTTTGAGAGAAAGTTCGTCTAATAAGGGAAAGTATGCACTTGTGAATGAGAGTTGTTGGCACATGGAAATACGAAAGTGCATGACAGGAATAAAAAAGAAGACTTGAGATGACAAGGATCTTGTGACTAGTGATATTTTATTTAGAGAAAAAAAAAAGAATAAAAATTATTTCAAGATGAACCATAGAAACCCTCTTTGTCGTCGCGATGATCCACCAGAGATGAACCTGACACAGAAAAATTAAGTGAAATTGGCAATCGTCCCTCACTTTTTAAAATTCCGGGGTCAGATCTGACCCGGAATTTTTAAGAGTGCTTCTTTACCCTACGACGATAATTTTCTTTCAAAGCTTTTTTTTGGTCTTATGCAGATTTTCAGATATGTATTATAAAGAAGGACATATTTTCCATACAGTATGAACACAATTTCGCCATAAACACATTGGGCCTACATATTCCATACAATACATTACAAATTCAATAGCACAATGCAGATTAAAGATTTTACAATAATAGAAAAGAAAGTAAAAGGTAAATGTGCTACTTCTCAACTAAAGTAAATCGGTCTGTTAACTTCACAAACATGAAATCGTCTTTGCATGAAATAACATAGTGCGTTGATCAACTCTTAGAATTCATTTATTTGATTTTTTTTTTTTTTTTTTTTTTTTTTTTTTACATAGGGCCATTTCATTACTAGGTGAATGAAATAGGTGACATCGCCAGCTTTCGACGCAGTGTATGTTAATACGAATACGGTTCAGGTAAAGAACCCACTGTAAATAGGGAGCTTCGCTGTTACTCCTTCATAGTAAAAAGCGTCATAATAGCAGGGGCAGATTGGTCCTCGGGCGTGGCCGATTTGCCCCCCCCCCTCTTTTAAGCCGAGGACTTTTTTTTTTTGCAGACACTTGAAAAAGCCGATCCCCCCGCCCCTCCTACTTTTGAAAAATTATGGAGTATAGTGAAATATTATTACCATGTCCACACTGATCCTCAATACATTGCTGTACGCACGCACGCGCAACAACAACGTCAACAATAACAAAACAGCAACAACATCAAAGCAACAACGCCGAAAACGAGCAAACAAACAAGAGAATAGTGAAAAGTGCAGTTTTCGCTGGTTATGGCGCATGAGGCACATGACATTCAGGGTGTCAAATAAACCTGGCGAAAATGGCATGGTAGGCCTATGTTTTCTTAAGTTCAGGGGGTATATTCCTGAGGGTTATTCTTGTTTATGGAGTTATTTCTCGAGAAATGGCGAAAAGGATACAAGAAAAAGGAGTGAGTTTGGCCAATTTACCAAACCTATGGTCAAACTTGTGTATAGTAATAAATTGTGACTGCCTTCTCTCTCTCCCCCCCCCCCCCCCACCTTCCCGGGACACCAAATCTCGTATGTTGGGCATGCATGGTAATTGAGAGACAGAGAAAGAGAGAGGAAAAGGGTGCAGTGATTAAAAGGAATGTGCGAGTATGTGAATGCGTAAGAGAGAGAGATAGAGACAGAGAGAGGGAGAGAGGGGCAGAAAAACCCACTAAAACAATCCGGGCTGTTGGTTAAATAGATAAGAAAGGAGTAAATGATTGTGCCTGTGAGCGAGAAATTGGTACAAATTACAGTTGTTAGGACATTTTTCAGAAGCAAGCTTATATTGGTTGGATCGACCTCACCAAAAATGAACATGACGAAAAAAAAGTTTTTATTTTGAAACAAAACTTCTTTTAAAAACGCTACAATAATGCCAGTGATGTAATGATATGGGTGATAATGGCAGATGTCAGCACCTGATATAGAAGGACTAAGGCTCGAATCTCAAAAACATACCCACAACCCACAGTCTCATATGTGAGGGATTAAAGTTTGTTGTCTGTGCACTGGAACTAACTGGGGAAGGTGTAATGTTATCCCTTAATGCACTCGAAGTTTCATCAGAGCAATCAGTAAAGTCGAGACCCTCTTCTTTACCGCGCAAGATTGTCACATCGTCAAAGCTGGTAGCCATACTGATCTATCTATGTTGAAATTTTATGATACAAACAGTGCGCATTATCAGGAACCCATTGTGCATGGTCGATGGTCCATGTAACCTCTAGAAATATGATTTCTTCCCCCCTTTTCACCAAAATAACAGAAGTTTTAACAAACAGGTTGCACGGTGGTTGATTTCTCATTACCATCAATACTGAAATGAATGACACAAATGTGTTTGCTTTAGCCGCCTGCAGAACTTAGCAGAATGGCTATGATATAAAAGCACAACACGCAGATTATCTTTCTGCAGAGTTTATTTTTGAGCAGAAAAAACACTCTCAGAAAAAAAAAATCATTAGGTTGGTTAAAATAGGAACCGACCAACTGTTGGTTTAAACAAAATTGTATACTGTGTCAAACAGATGGGAATGCTTTCTTAAGCAACAGTTGGTCGGTTCCTATTTTAACCAACCTAATGATTTTCAATCAATTCTTCTGAGAGTGTAAGAGGCGGACTATCTGAAGGGATTTGGGCGGAGTGGCTTTAGGATGTATGTTTTGTTTTTGTTTTTGTTTTCTTCAGACGAGCGCACCTCTCCAAATCGATGTCCGCTCTTTTATTATCTTGCATCATTCTAAATATGAATATCAGTCAGTTGGAAAGATGATAGATTTGAAAAAAAAAAAGAGTTGTAAAAAGCAAAACAAAACAACAAAAACAACCAGGAAACAAGCCCCCCCCCCCCCCAAACGAAATGGCTCCGAAATGCTTTAAAAGCTGCAGTAATCTAAAGTTTCCTTAATTAGAATAAGGAACTCTACGGTAATAATCTGGATAACCACCTCTATCTACGTTTACTTGATCTAATTTGTCCTATCTCCTTTTGGTCGTATCATTATCATTTTGAAATGCAAATGAGAAGCATTTCCATTGTCCCTCACAAATACAACATAAAGGCAGTTCATGATGTGCTTCTAATGTGGGAGTCCAGGGGCGCCGTCAGGGTATTTTGATAGGGGGGGGGGGGCAAGATGACACATAGGTGAACTCATTACCGTTTTAAATGAACAAGTAGGGGTATTGTACAGTTGCAAGCCCCTGGCCTCTCTTTTCCCACCCTTTTCTTTCTTCTTCATCCTCTTTTTTCCCCTTCTTTTTCTCCTCTTTTTTATCACTTGAAAAATCATAGGGGGCATTCGCCCCCCTGCCTCCTTTGTAGCGCCGCCCCGCGGGAGTCAGTCAGTGTTTCCACTTCTCCTATTATTCTGGAATTTCCAGGAGTTTTTTTGAGGTTTTCGAGGATAATTTCAGGAAATGAAATAATTCCAGGAATTTTCCAGGATATTTGGTGATTAGACTAAGTTAAACAAAAATGTAAGCAAAAGAGTGTATTTCGATGGCAAAATAAGGCATCTTTCTTTTTTTGAGGCTATTTTTTTTTAGCTCGCTCGCTTCGCTCGCTCACATAATAATGACCAAAGATAATGACTACCCCCCTGCCACTTCTCGAAACAGATTTTAGGAGGTGACCTTCGGTGTTTCCCCCCCCCCCCCCCTCCACTCGTTACATGAAATCGCCGCCTCTACATTTACGGATCAATAGTGCGGAGGCGATCGTAGCCTATTTTCAAAATTTCAGGATATTTCTTGAAATTCCAGGAATAATTGATTTTGAAAAGTGGAAACACTGGAGTCAGTTGAAATTAAACAACTTTCTGTCCATTGCTGACAAATTTTAAGTGTAATACAAATGATATTTTGTGATATAGCTTTAAAAAGTGATGAAACAACATGGGACTAAAGAAGGAAGTGGGTCAAAATGACTTGTGCAAACGTCAACAATGCCTTGCCAGACTTGGAAAGTTATTATATTTCCATTTCTTTGGCATTGTTTCATGGTAATGCCACGTCATGCGGTTAACATTTAAAAGCAAGGAATGAAAGAATGTGTTTTTTATATAAAGGATTTTGAATACATTCACAAGTTTACAGTTTTGGGTCAGTTGATTATTTTGTATACTGTTTTATTTAATCTTATTATATTTTTCTTTAGTTCTCTTTTCTTTTCCCGTTTCTCAATCTTTTAAGCAAAATGTACTAGTTGGTTCAAGGCGGTTTTAACTCAGTCAGTCCTGCCCCCTCTATTTGATGATCATGAGTAACATAATATCCATAAAATAATGGCATTGACATAGTCGGGAATAATTGCTCAATACCACACTCTATCTCAAACAATTTGACTCAAATTTTTAGCAAACTGACAACTAAATTCTACCATTCCCATAGTTTTAATGCAGAAATCTCCATTTCATAGTGGGCCATGAGTCAAACAATGAGCATCTAAAATACATCGCATTTTGGTGACTCGTTTTTATCTACTCTTGATAAGGTCTCGTACGTTCACGTATGTCCCAAGTTTAATTCTTTTGGGCAAAGGTATACCATCGGCCATGCAGCCTCCTTTGAGGTGATTCGCTTGATATTGTAGCTTCGAGTGATAAAAGTTATAAGTTGCCATAGTGGTCCTGATACACCATGTACACACTTGGAAATAGAGGACACTTAACTCTTTATAATTCAATATTGCACTGGACAAGGCGTTCCGATACAAAACATGTTACTTAAATCTAGCTCCTTTTATTTTCTTTTAAAATCTATTCTGGTATTTCCTTATAAACATATCTTTTGTGTTATTCATTCCATAAGAAAATCTTACTCATAATTTGAATCCGGAAATGTGGAGAACAGTATACATGGTATATCGGATGTACAATTACATAGTAAAAGAAAATTTCTAAAAAGAATATTAAAACAAAATCATAAACAGATACAACAAACAAAAATAAGAATGGTTTATGACGTATTACATAAGAATCGTGTATAGTGGAGTGTTTCCGCCTAAAAAAAAACTAGAAAGAGTCAATGTTAATATAGAACTCACAGGCACTGCACAAAAGAGTGTTTATGCTGGACTAAGCATACCAGTGGCATGAAAGTTTGCGCTTACTTACAACCTAGTCACTTAATTCATCGATACTTTGATATTCCTCTCAAAACTGCATATCAGTGAAACAGAAAATCTAGTTTGGAAACTATTTTTTCACCACTAACATAACTCGGCCTTCTTTTCAAGGCCTTCCAAACTCAATAAATGACTCAAAATGGAAAGTACAATTCCATGCAAACAAATTATATAATGATCAACAACATTTTTCCTATTTAAACTAAATCATTCTTTTTAAGCACTGACTGACCTTGATGAAAGTACATTGCTTTTCAAAGTCATTATGATTTACATCAATATTATCAGGAACTACTCCCAGACCTAATTATTTCCTGATATACGATTAGGTCATTATCAAAAGTTTTTTTTTTTTTTTTTCAATGCTAGCGTATACAAGGAGGAAAGCTTAAAATGAGGATTGTAGTACTAAACAGCAGAGGCGGACTGGCAGTTGGAAGGACTTTTTTTTTGTTTGTGTTGCTGGTTTTTGTTCCTTTGTGTTTTTTTTTGTTTTGGGGACCTAATGACAAAACTTGCATGGACCGGTCATATAAAAACTATCAAACCGAATTTCAGCCCTCAACCGCGACTGCTAACACGTAATAATTAGTGTGGAAAAGACAAAGTAATAGTGCTCGTAAATTCATTAATCAAACAGGATTTACAAAGTCTTCTGTGTGGTGCCGAAACAAGTTCAGTGTCACATTTTCTTATATTTTCTGCGATTCGTCGTGCTTTGGAAACGTCCATTAATTACATGTCACATCAACAATCGCCATAATTTATTCATTGTAAGATGTATGCAAAACTATGAACACAGGGTGAAACTTTTGTTAGATATTTTTAATGAGGTTTGCTTCCCGCGTGAAACCGCATTACTCATAATATTCGTGAGTACAAAATATTGACATGACCTTGTGCATAGGCGTAATGCATAAAACGAAACAAATAGATATTTGTTGGCAGAGACAACCATTTCAAAAGACTGGATTCAGGTGAACGAGCGCCAATAGATCGCTCCATTATCATGAAGTCATTTCCTACATGTGTTTTTAGTTTGCGGAAGTATACACGGATCCAAATGATTGTGAAGAGACGTACATAATTATCGTATTTCATACAAAATGCCCACAGCAAGTGACAGGCTATAAAGGAATATGCTCACAGGTGAATTTGCGTCACACTCCTAATTCGCTTCATCAAGCTAAAGAATTTCTAAATTATACTAAAACAGATTTGTGAAGCAGGGATTTGAGTCGTTTTCAGACTCTGTCATCATTGCTATTAGGAACCATGAGGGATTCATACAACAAAGTTGACTTCCTGAGGTCACCTCCAGTGACGTCACTTCGGGTAGTGATACTGCTTCTGCATCTAGTTACACTACAAGGTAGGAAGGTGAAATTTAAGTAACAAAGTACTTTTACTTTTGGGAAAAAACCCGCAGGATCACAATATGTATTACACTATCTATGACACTATCATGCATGTCTGCGTGTGAGGGTGCGTGTATGTGTGCGACTGGATTTTCATCTATTGGATATTTAGGCCGTCATGGGATGATCAAAACTGGGTATTATTACGGAAAAGTACGGACAATTACGGTGTCTACACGGATAGACAAGGCAGCTACACGGACCTTGCCGGAGAAGTCCCCGGAGCGAACAAGGATTACAAAGAGGAGCACGGATGTTACTGGACCCTTACACAGTCCTTTCACGGAAGTGTACGTTCTTTTCTGGGATATCCCCGGAGTATTGACAGATGATATGACCATGTTGTCAATAATATTTTTATATATTGTTCATAAGAATACTTGGTCATTTACTCATTTACTTTCCTATAAGCTTCTTGAGCGATTAGGCCTGTCTTTGAATTCACTTTACCCATCTAAACATGCGCCAAAAATATACCGGGGTGGAGGCTTCGCTATATGGCAAATAATATAGAAATTAGGAAGGGTCTGGCTCCTGCTGACAAGCGACAACAACAAAACTTTAGAGAAAATAAAATGACGCAAAATCACACACCTTTGGCAAGACACTAATCTACGTTTGTCACACTCACTCGACCCAGGTGTAAATGGGTACCGGCAGGAAAGAATTCCTTGAAAGTTGTGAGCGCTGAAATCGGTAGCCCAGCTTAGCCGGGCTAATTTTGGGAGCGCCTTGAGCACCTTATTAGGTGGATATGTGCGCTGTATAAACATCCAATATTATCATTACAAGGTCTAATTGGGTAGAAAAAAGAAAATTTGATGGAAAACACTGTTGAAAAAATGCAAACAATAAATGGAAAAAAGAACTTGGTGGTGAAAAAAAATTGTTTGGGGCAGCAGCCCATAAACCCCAAAAGTTATGCCAGTGCTCCTGTTTGTTAGAACCGTTAACAGTTAGGTAAAACTGGTAGGTGCAGTAGCCCTTGTATTCCCGCAACAGTCGGAAATTGAAAAAAAAAAAAAAAAAGAAAAAGAAATCGTGCAAGGAAAAGGAGGGGTCTGCTGTTTTCACATTTGATACGTCCATATACGTCCATTGTCATATAAAAAAACTGTTCATTCGTGTAGAAAAACAAAGACAAATTTCGACCCCGGATGACAACGGTATTAATACGGACCTACCGGTGTCTACACGGAGACCCCCGAATGCATTCGGTGGCTACACGGAGGTACACGGTGCCTATCAGGATGAATACGGATGGTTTTTCATCCGTGTACTCCGGGATGAAAAATTGGGCAAGCTTAATTTTTCTCCCGGATATGCCAGTGCACCAAGGATGACGCCGGATGAGCCCCCGGTGTATACACGGCGATGCCGGACTTAACAAGGATAACACCGGAATGACGATTCGGGATGATCCGTGTTGCGATCCACGAAGGTGTACGGATAAGAAACATACACGTGTCATTTTGCATTATAACGAGTTATTTTGGAATTAGTTTTATGCAGACATTTTCTTCAGTACTTCAAGTCTTCCAATGTACTGGAGATAGACTTTTATATAAGGCTCTACCTTTCTGTCTTCTACGAATACTTTCATTATTGTACCTTTACATGTCTACTCTTTATTATCACCTTGTTTATTCTCTCGTATATTGTCATTACGTACTTTTATTTTTAAGTATTTTTACCAGGGACCACTGGTTTATTTTAAAAGCTCTGCTTCTTTGCTGGTCTCTGTTTTCATTTTCATTTGTACTCATCCCCTTTTCTGTAATCGTTTGTTTTGTTTGTATTGTTCACATATTGATCAATATTTATATTTCTGTTATATTATTTGAATTATGATTGATAAATTGATATTGTGGAAAACGAAAATGAAATAAAATCTATGCATCTAAATCTGAATCTGAAGGAGAGAAGAACTATTCTCTTATTGCATAGATGTTTAAAGGGCAACGGGGTCGCTTCTTTAATCTTTATTCAGATTTAAAAATTTAAATTATGTAAACAGATGAAATGAACTAGAAATATTGAAGAAACTCTTTTCAAAAAAATAATCAGGTATAGATCCGGGAATTCACTTTACGAATCAGGATGATTCAAAGATCCGAACATTTTGTGTACGGTGAAGGAAGCTCCGGGCTTACCTTCAATAAACCACGCAAATGTATTTGGTGTTCCCTGATAAGGTCTTTTCGGCCAGTGTTTTCCTGTAGTAATCATCCATTGGAAAAGTTGCACTGTTCCACAATGTCTCAGCAAATCTTGCAACAATTCTGTATACATGCATATCCATGTACATCCACATTATCCATTGGCCATTATACACTAACGAAGACCCGAGAAGGGTAGAAAATTTTGTATATACAACAATGCAGTTGGAATTATAAATGGCGTACTATCTCTTCATGTTACTTCTTATACTCCAACACGTGGGAATTTTTAATATGAATACTGTACATGTATATTAGATGTACATGTATATCACGGAACATCTATGCAATATAAAAATGGTATCCAGCAAAGCAGAAGTTCGGATTATTTTTTCGTTTAATCTGTCTATTTATTTAAGTAATTCATTTCCTTTTATTTTCTACACGCAGTAAGTGCTCAGATATGCAACACGCCTGGCTGGCTGGATTTCGGTGATAACCAGTATCTGCTTGTGAACTCTCCTGGAAGAACTTACAATGATGCTAGGGCGTATTGCCAATTGCGAGGGGGAGATCTCGCAGTCATCACATCTAACGAGCAAAACGTACGTGCCTCCTTTTATCCCTTTCATTGGAATATGTTCTTGTTTCCAGACTCAAGCACTCTGCTGTTGTAGAAAGAATAGTAATTTCTCAAAGGAAAATTATTCATTGATAGAAAGAAAAGAGAGAAGAAAAAGAAGAAAGCAGTATAAATTATGAAAACAATGTATAATAGCAATATTATAGCAGTAAGGACGATGATACTGATAAAACTAATATATATATGTATGTATATATATATGTATATATATATATATATATATATATATATATGGGTATATATATAATTATATATATATATATATATATATATATATATATACATATATATATATATATATATATATACATATATATATATATGTATATATACATATATATATGTATATATATATATACATATATATATATATATATATATATATATATATATATGCATATATATATATGCATATATATACATATATATGTATATATATATACATATATATATATAAAGACAGTTTAGAAAATGCTAAAAATAGGAATGAATCATGTACAATATTTCAGAAATACATTTAACTGATTTTATCATACGCCTTGAACACCTTGAACAGCCTTATTCTTTATGCTTCTAACAGGCATTTTTAAACACCTTCACGCTGAAAGCGGAGGACAACGGCTGGAACTACTGGATCGGGATTAATGACATGGACGGAGATGGCCAATATACATGGATCAACAATAGCCTGTCGGGGTAATTTGATACAATCACTTAAAAGAAGCAAAAACACATATGTCCTTGCGGAATCAACCTCAACTCTCCATTTATGATGCGATGCGATGCGAAAATCGCAATTATCGAACTGACACCGTTCCTTAGATATTAGTCCCTTTTACCTTCATTCAAATTAGAGTTACGGTGTAGGAGGAGAACATGTCCGCCCGTGGAATACGTTTGGACATACAAATTTTTCAGCACTGAAAAGATGCGACTTGGAGTCGTCAGGTGATAAAATGTTGATGTGTTGATGGGTTTATCTGTAGAAAACTCCAGAAATTTAAATTATCTGTGTATTTGCTATGGAAACCCTCGATTGCAACAGTGTGCAGTATACCAGTTCTAGAGTCAGCTGTAATGCCGCATCATCAGTGCCTGTATCATTACCTGACTACAACCGCCAACATGGCCAATGGGTTAACATACCCAGTTATCAAAATTAAGAAAACTTATCAAACAATGCAACAAGGTCCAAGAGAAAAAAAACAGATTCAAACGACAAGGACGAAAGGAAAAAACAACACCCTAAAAGTCGTCTGCTATCGGTGGTCGTTCTTTATTTTCGTCTTCTTTTCTAGTACTTTAACAATGCATCTAAGATTATTTGTACTTAAAAATCTTTCTCCAGATATATTTTTCTACAGTTTTCTTTCACAATTTTCTCAAAATTTAATTACCTCTTTTATACTCTTTGACAGGTATTTGAACAATGCTTCTACACTGTCCGAGTCGCTGGGACATTGTGTACGTCTGAGAACTGCTCTTCAAGGAAGATGGGAACAAACGTCTTGTACTGATATGCGTGTTCATATTTGCCAACGACCTAAAGGTAATACAACTTTATGAAGAAGTCAGTTGTGACGTTCAGACAAAAAGGGGTGGGGAGATCTTGGACCCATTTTCAACCAATGTTCTGTCGAAAAACGTAGACATTTTATAGCAACAGTCAGCACTCTTAAAACACTGGGTAAAATTTCGTTTGGTATAAATTCATTGGTTATAAATCGCCCAATGTGGGCAAATTTGGCAAATTAGCTTTAATACGTGGTTGGTTAAAAACGTTTTACTTTTCAGGTTGGGTAAAATACAGATTGGGTAGAATTAAATCACAACATTGGTTAAACATTAAGATTTTTAACAACCTTTAGATAAAGCCCTTTCCCCCACCGATCGGGTTGTGTCCTTTTTTCTATCACGACCGCCGACATTCCGTTTTCTATCTTCTTGAATAAAGGTTGCTCATAGCGACAAACGACTTGCCAGACAAAGCAACAACTATATGTATGCAAAGCGGATTCCATCCGTATAATGCTTATACATAACAGGTGCATTAAATACTTTGTTACTTGCGGCTCTGGGAAGAAACATGCATAATTAAGAAAACATTATAGCATGATGTAGCCGTGCGTATTGCGTAATATCGGTGATTTTCATGCTCCTCCACAAAAATTTGCCACCGTTTCAAAGGTTCCTCGCGTGTAAGCCTATGCAACGGAAGCATCTTTATTTACGCTACGAAAACAGAGGCTCTTAATCATATTTGAATTCAAATTTTCAAAAATGATTTGAAGGAGTGGACACTGGTGGACACATTTGGGAAGATGATTACTGTGTCAATAAAAAGACAACGAACCGCAGTTATTAATGTAGATTATACTGAGAATAAAAGACCGCAGATTTGATTGTAAATAGGACTTTGAATTTCGGAGTGGGAAAATTACCTTGTCATAACGAAATCTTCTTGTATCCGTGGTGGTTATATTGGGAGTAGACTATACAAGCATTACCCAAGTATTGGGCATAAGGATCCTGAGTTAACCAATAATTAGGTAAATAATCAACCAACCTTTGGTTTAAATTGATTAAAATGACTTGCCCAACCATTTTGGTTTAACCAGCTAATGGTTAAAAATTTGCCCAACATTAACTAACAGTTGGTTAAGGCATTGAACCAACCAACTGGTATGAGGAGCCTGGATTAACCAATAATTAGTTAAATATTTAGCAAGAGTTCCATATGTACCCCCACTAAAATTGAAAAAAAAAATCAGGATATGACTTGGAATGATAGGTCTAATCATAATATCAAATACTGAATATATAGATTCTAATATGATGTCCTTATATCAAACCCGCCTATCAAAAAGAGTGGATAATAGAAAGGATAAAGAAGAAGGAAAGAAAAGGAAAAACCTGGGAGCGCTCGCCCGCTTCGATCGCTCGCATTTTAATGATCTTAACCAATACCGGTTCTATTACTATTCTTAAGAAAGGAAATAGGTTTGCATCTTGTCTCGCTATTCAAAGTTTATGCTATTCTTCTACTCATTAATTGTTAGTTAGGCCTATGTAACTGCAATGATGCCAGAGCGGCAAAGTTGACCTAAAATATATGAATTTTCAGGAGATGAAGACCTGTGACCATAAACCTATAATACCCTCTGTGAGAACGGGAGATGCCAACAGATATCATTATAAGTTACTAAATCACGACAAGGGAGTAGCATAACCATGATAACCCAATCTCAGTATTAAAAAAAACATTTTTGCTCGCTCATAAATTCTAGAATCGAAACAAAGTGTTTTCGATCAGCAATCACTCTTATTCCAGCAACAGTCTATGCCTGGATATCGTAACATTTTTGCAGCGACGTGTCCAACTATCCTCGAAATAATTCTGCAGGGAGTGTACATGATAAGGTCAGTTAGTTAATTTTGTATATATTCATATAAGAATTATTTGGGGAGGCAGACGAATTGGGCATGCAAGGGAGGTGACCAAATATAAGCATACAATGGTGCTTGCTTCGCTCGCTCATAATATTTAGAAACGTTTCTAAGTATGGTTTTGGATAGGAAACAATTTACTGGACCAGCGAGGTTTATCATAATTTGTTAGTGAGATCACCAAATATATCAGTTTTTGCTGCTCTGTGATCAGTTTTCTAGTATAGGAGATCAATTCCAACACATAAATTTTCTCACATGGTCGCTACACTCATGACATAGATTGAGCAGCATATAGCCTGTCTACCAGTGGCGGCTAAAGAAAGGGGGCAGATTTTCCCCTTTATATCAAGAGGGGCCCCTCCCCTACAATACCATTATTTACAGTATACCGAACAGCTTTCTAGTGCTGAGAAATGCAAGTTTTCAACAGGTTATAATAATAAATTTTCTTGCCCTATAGCAAAGTTGAACACGTTGAAATAATCTATTTTGCTGCCTCAGTGGGGCACCCTCGCCATTAAGACAATGAATTATTTAGATTTAGATGTTTTGCTCTGTACTACAGGGCCCCAGCGATCTATATTTATTATTCATTATCTATTATTTATTTATTTATTTATCAATAAATAAATATTTATTATTTATTATTTATTTATTTATTTATTTATCTATTCATTCTTTATAGAAACGTTTCTTGGAATTTTTAAAGTGCGGTTGCAGGTACAGCAACTCCTCTCTGCAAAAGAGGGGGCAAAGCCATTTTTTTCCAGTCACAAGAAAAAAAAACATTCGGACATCAATCATTTTTCAAGGGAGAAGATTTTGGGCTCTCAAATAAGTAGTTTTTTTTTTTCACTGCCAATAAAAAAGTACAAAAAATTTCCGCACTCGCTTCGCTCGCCGCATAGAATTTTGAAACCTGAAGAGTTGATATTCCGACAAGAGACGTTAGCCCCCTGGCGGAAATGTGCCCGTGCGCTTTAGCATATTCCATTCAAAACCCTCTCATTCCAATGATATTGACTGGTTTCTTTTTTTTTTTCTTTTTTTTTCTTCAATTTTTAAATCCTGATCCTTGCACTTTAAACATGTTAAAATACGAAGAAATACGTATGAAAAAGAGGGAGAAATTTACTTGTGGGGGGGGGTGGGTGGGTAAGGCTGTACTATATGCATTTTAAATGGCCCCCTTGTAGGTTTGAGATGGGCCCACAAGACTGCTTGCCCCCTCAAAGCTGAAACCCTTCCTTCCTAGAGTGTATTTTGATGACAAACTAAGACGTCTTTTACAGCAAGATATGGTTATTTTTGGCTTGCTCGCTTCGCTCGCTCGCAAAATAAACAAATAGTATGTATGGAGGACGGTGTGCCGGCGGGCAAGAGGCTGGAGTGTGAGCAAGAAATTTCGGTAAAATATTTCCATCAAGCCCCCTCCCACTCCTCGAAACGGATATACGTCGGTGTGTATTATATTTTGTACATTTCTTTTCTCGCTCCCTGCGTTCACTCATTATAATATAGGTTTTCCCGTTCATTTTCAACCTTTTATTATTCAATTTAATAGATTCGTAGTTCACATTCGTCCCGAGAAGCACACAGAATGCAAATCCTAACTTCAGTTTAGTCAGTTGTCATTGTGATTCTTTTTTGTCACCCATTTTCAAAGACATCGCATTCAAAACCGTCAATTGTCATTGAAATTCGTACCCGCCGCCGATTGACTGGAGAATGTAAGGATCCAATTCGTCTTTGTTCGCACAAATTCATGAATTTTTCATACAAAATAGTCAGATGGTATTGATCCTTTATTGTGAGGGTGGACCAACTCTAAGCCGGCATTACCTCACTTTCTCCCGCAATTCGTATCAGTAGACATTATTCCTAAACCGTTTGCTTTGACAAATACACACAAAAATCATGTAAAATGGCTGCTAACCAAAATCACCGAAGAGGACCATACAATCGTGTGTCTAATCAAGACAGGAATAGAATCACAGATGCCTTCCTAGGCGAAGACGTGACGATTATCTTGAGGCTGTAGAGACTCTTGGTGTCAGGGGAAAACCAGTACTGGCCGCACAGAAACGTTGTTAGCGCTAACAGCGCACTAACAGTACCGATAGCGATGGTTTGGCCGCACAGAAGCGTAATGTTAGTCGAATTCACTAACAACGCTGTTAGCCTAACATTTCAAGGCCGCACAGAAGCTAACAGTAGTGGTAATGTTTTAACAACTCACTAACAGTGCTAGGGGCGCCTATAGTGGCAATGTTAGTGAATAATTTCTTGTCGTGCGCTATAACTTGTCTCCCACTTTTTGTTCCAAGTACTTCAAAATGGTTCAAAATAGACCTAGACCTACTTAAGAACGTGGCGGGTATAGGGGACGACATAGATTTAGCTCATAAAGCCACGAGGAGCAGTGGCGGCACCACTATAAAGTGGGGGGGGGGGAATGGAGGGCAAAAGAAAATGTTGGGGGCAGGGGCAGTCATTTTTTTTTTTGCGTGTATGGAAAAATCGAGTGTGAAGCTCGAGTTTTAGTCGCCGGCGTAAATCCACTTTGAGTTTGAGGAGTGGGGGTGTAATTGAATTTTTGGACGATTTTTTCCCTCTTACACACATTTTAATGTCAATGTTGCGAGCTAGCGAACAAAAAATAACCGCTTATTTGGTTTTAATTGCATTTTCGAATAAATATTCTGAAATATGACGAGCGAGCGAAGCGAGCCAGCTAAAAATGGCCACTTTTTTGTTTTTATTTTAGAAAAGAAATTATAAAATATGATGAGCGAGCGAAGTGAGCGCACCAAAAATAACCACTTTTTCTGGTTTTCAATCGTATTTTCAAATAGAAATTCTAAAATATGATGGTCGTTTATGATAGATATTCAAATTTTTATTAACTGAAAAATCAAAATTTATTTTCCTCCTTAAAAAGTGAGGGGGGGATATTTGTAAATGCCATATATTCCCCCTCTCCAAAAAGTGGGGGGGGGGATATATCCCCCACCCCCCCCCCCCGGGATTTACGCCAATGCTTTTAGTGGCCCCAATACATTTTTCTGTTACACTATGTCTTGATATAGAGAGAAATCTTTGTAAAATCAGGTAATGCTTAATGGAGCAAAGATATTGATTAAAACTAGATCATGAAGTGAACATTTACATTACAAACTAATAGTGTGCTAGGAAGCCAACAGCGACTGCGCTTCTAGCATGTTAGGATGGCGTAAGAGACTCAGGAGATCGGGCATGGCAATGGGAGGATTGTGCATGGCATACTGTTAAATTTTGGCGTTGGGGCTGACACCCTCTGCCCAAAAATCAACTATTCAGTTTCACAACTTTCGCGCGAGCGAAACGAGCGCGCAAATTTTTTACAATTTTGGTGGTGAAAATTTACAGAAATTTCATATTCCGGCATTGCCCAAATATGAAAAAAAAAATACGGGCCCCCTTATGCCAACATATGAGGATACTGAGGAGGAAGGGGGGGATAATCCCCCGAATAAAGCAAGCATCTGCCCCTTTTTCACAGATGATAGAAATAATTTCTAAATACTGTGAAACATAGCTTCTAATTACTATACGAGGCTGCGTAGTGACCAAGTAAGAAAATTTTGATTTTTGAATGAAAGTTTCCATTTTAGAGCACTAATCATGCCAGTATGCTCATTTTACATGGTTCTGATCCCATTTTATTTTCCTTTTTTCTTCCGAGGGGGCCCTTTTAGGGCAAAAATCGACCCCCCCTTTCGAATGATGGGAGGCAATTGCCCCCCCCCCCCCGCTTCTGACGCCTATGTTAGTAACAGTGTACCTTTAAGTACAGTCAATGTAACTTAATAGTGTAATAGGCTACATAATAATCATTAAAGCCAGTGATGATGCAAATCATCATTGGCAAAATACTCTATCATGAGTGAAGAGCCCGGGGAAGAGCCCTTTCCAACTAAAAAAAAATGATGAGAAGTGGGCTTGCAAAATTGTTTTGTGTATCTTAATCTTAATATAATGATAATTTTCTTGTTCTTCTTCATGCTTATTGGATAAATTGTTGAAAATTAGGAAATGTATCATTACAAGACCTATAATCTATGAAAAGTGATAGGATTTAGCACAAAATATACCGACATACTTGCATGCCATGTCATTTCTTACAACGTAATATGAATATTGTTCATGAAATCATATTCCGTTGTATATATTCATAAATTAAATTCCTCTAACTTACATTAGATATATGATTTTAAACTCGTATATGAAGTGAAAATAAACCCAACTTAATAGATCTAAAGTTAAACTTGATTTAACGTCGAAATGGATTTCTTTGAATCTTATTAGTCTAGCTCTAATTTGAAAGTATCTATCTAAGTTAATCTGACTTGAATATAAACATTCAGCCACTGGGGCGGAGAGGGTTGGACCTCCGCGACAGCGGGACGTGGTGCATGTTGTCTACGACCCCTCTTACACAAAGCGGCCACGGCCGACACAAGTGGGATTAATTACGGGTGACGAACTATACTTCGGGGGGGGGGGGGTCAGACTACAATGTATCGTACTTCATATAGATTCTAGAGCGTGCCTATATTTTCTTAGATGCAAATTATTTTGATTTAACTTTTTACATCTAATATAATTATTTAATGTCTCCATATTCAACAATTTTTTTTTTAAATTTCCAGAGGATATAACGGGGGTCGGTGACTTGTAATGCATGATCACAATACCCCCCCCCCCCACCTCCCATCCTCTACTTTATGTAGGTTACAGCTCGTTATTCCGAAGGTTAAATAAATCCGTCACTCACGAAGACAACAATGCACTGTGTAGTGCTGTATCAACAAGATTCATCAATCTATAAATTGATTACTACGCACAAATCATAGATTTTACCCAACGAACGTAGAGGGCGTCAACACTTTTCAGTGTTGACGCCCTCTACGTTCGTTGATTTTACCTAACTCTATGGCTCAAATCTACTAACGGCACTCTAACAGCGCGGGTGTCTAACAGCGCTCTAACAGCGCTTTCTGTGCGGTCATTTTACCCGTGCTGTTAGTGGCTGATTTGTTAGTGACTTGTTAGCGCTAACAAACCTGCTAACAACAGCGTTTCTGTGCGGCCGGTACAGGTCAGCTACCAAGCTGAAATGTCAAGTTTGCTTCACTCAATGCTTTGAATGGGTCCTTTTGTTTGGGAAGCTAGGGCTTTTTATGCTTGGATGAACGGTGCAGCTATAGGGAGATGTATGTGTGTGTTGTTGGAAAGGAGAGTGCAGTGTAAGTGCCACACCCAGGTTCCATTTCTTATTCTAGCACACAGCCTCAGTGCAGGGCATGGATATGAAGTTGCCATGCCTGCTCTGTGGTGATATTTTTTGGTGTTGCCTGTCAAAAATCTGTGGAAAATCAACAGAATCATTGGGGCAGGTGAATAACCTCATGGCCGTCTCATCCCATGAGGAATTGTAAGTTGGATTGTTTACTTTAATGTGCTTTTCTGTTTCTAAACCAACTGCAAGACCATTTACTGTTTTGTCTAATTGAATGTAGTGCTGGATGCTATGCTGTTTTCAATTGATATGTCTGTATGTATATCATAGGGGGAAAAAACCAACAACAATATTGCAATGAATATGTACCTGAACTGTAATGTAAATAATGTAAATAGTCTTTTGTTTCACATTCTGAATTGATATACAAGGTGTCAATTGAAGCTGCCTATGAATAAATGACTATAATGTAGGTATCTTCTAATTATTCCTAATTGTAATCATTTGTATGTATAGAACATTAGGAGGGGTAGTTGATTTTTCATGTTTCCAGGTAAATCCTTGGGCGGTTGCCCGAAAGAGCTACCCTACCGGTTAATGGCAGTGCATGAAGGGGTCGTTCGCGGTCGCCAAGAAGGTTGTCACACAAAGGGTTGACGTTGGTCGTCGCTGGAAGAATGCTCATGGGCGGTAGACCTGATTGAATGTATGTTGTCGCCATATTCGAGGACTGGTCGATGTTGTTCGTCGCCAGATGGGAACTCGCGATCTAAGTGATCATGTATTAGTCCATTCTATGGAGGAGCAGGTAACGGCTAACGGAAAGAGTTCCACATGTACCCCCCGCTAAAAAAAAAAAATGAAGTTCAGAGACACCGTATCTTCCACTGTTTTCTTCTCAGCTCTTTGTTTTTTCTTGACTTACCATGCCTGCCGACGTGACTCAAACCCAGGACATCTACCTCTCAAGATCGACGCCTTACCTATCGAGCTAGTGAGAGATCGCTAAAAGTGAAGGGTCTCATAATGATTATAAGCCGGAAGTCGCGATTAGTCTCACTCCCAGGATGCATTGCTCTTATTTTCTGACTAAATAAATCGATGTCTATGTGAAATGCACAGTTTACGGGTAAGCTCTTAATTCTGACGGAATAAACCCATATTTCTTAATTTATTATAGCATTTTTCCATGTTCAGCATGTTCAGTATTTGATATTATGAATAGACCTATCATTCCAAGTCATATCCTTTTTTTAATTTTAGCGGGGGGTACATATGGAACTCTTGCCCGGCTGACT
>JAPZVO010000673.1:0-28560 GCA_029962745.1 Echinometra lucunter
TATTGATCTTCACTGCATTGTCAACACAAATATTATTTAACAGCAACATAAAATCTATGACACATGTTTGCCAAATAGGGGCAAATCCATGCAAACTTTAAAAGTGAGGGGCATTAAAATTCTGAGAATACCCCACCCCTTCCCCCAAAAGACCACTAAAATTGAAGGTGAATTAAAGATGACATTTTTGCTCCAAAATTCACTTTTAGACAGACAGATGTTTCATGAAAAATATATGGTGAACAAAGGGGATTTCGCCCCCATCCTTCCTGGATCAGCCCCTGGTGAACTCTGACTCCTCTCTGATTATCTTTCTCTATATCTCCCTGTTGATATGAAAAAAGAAGCAATCACAAATTTATTTTTGTAAATTTGTGATTGAAATTCACTTAATGACAAAAGTGTATATTTTACAAAGATTTATGGTGAGCAAAGATGATACGGGCCCTTCCTTCCTGGATATGACGCCCCTGAAACAGAGGCGGCGGAACATCGGGGTCGGACAAAGAAAGTGGAGGGGCACCTTTTGTCTGCCAAATAATAGGTGCCCCTCCACCTTCATTGTACGAGCCTGACGTTCCGCCGCCTCTGCCCTGAAATATGACCCCTCTCCTTTTCTATAATCTTTGCATAATATAATATTTTATACTCGCAACAGAATAGCTTTATTCTCTCTTTATATCTTTCTACGTAATTGCTTATGAAAAAAAATTGATATCAGCTTAATTATGATTGGAAATGCAAGCAATTTGAAAGCCAATTTCAAGGCCAATCTCACGGACGTGTACAAGGTCATTTCAAGGTCATTTTAAAGTCATTTTGAGGTAATACAGGGTTTGAGAAGACAAAGATATCAAGGAAAATAATATTCTCTGTATTATATAATGTAATATCCGTCATGGTACTAGGAGAACGTATAAGTATAGCCCCTTAGACACGTTAGGAATCTTGGCGAAAATGGTATCGGTTAACCTTGGTCACGCGTGAATGTCAGAAAAGCGCGCGTGGAGCAAAAAACATGCTTTTTTCAAATTCCTCGATTTAGACACTAGGCCGGAATTCACAAAAGAGGTTTAATTTAGTACCAGGTTTAAACCCCCTCATGGTTTTTTTAGTCCATAGTTTAAACCTCCCCATGGTTTAAATCCATTTCTGATTCACAAACGATGTGCTATTTAGTCCATGGTTTAAACCAGGTTTAAACCTGGCCATGGTCTAAACACAGTACTAAATTTGATACATGGTTTAAACCTGGTTTAAACCATGGACTGAGCATGCGCAGTAGAGCAGTAGCTGTCTGCTACTGCATCTTGACATGACAGTAGCTGTCTGCTACGGTCAAGATGGCGGAGAAGGCTGGCAGCAGTCAGCAGGGTACAGGATGAGAAAGGGGGAAAATTGGCAGTTATGCGAGCGAAATGAACTTTTGCAGTTGATCAGCGATAGAAGGGAAATCCTACTTTGCACGAAGACAGATATTGATACAAATTTTGCAAAAAACAAATCATGGGAGGACGTACAGTGCCAGGGGAACTCTATGGAAAATTTGGGGAAGTGGTCGTTACAGCAGATGAAAGAGCGGTGGAAGAGGGTGGCATAACTGCTAAAAAGCAATAATCATGCTACTCCAAAAATTGTGGAAAAACAGGAGGAGGACCACCACCAACTGTTCCGGAGCGTTATACTCCTCGTACTAAATTATGCCCCATTAGACCACTCGAAAACGGCTTATTAAGTTTTCGAGTTTCGTTCACGTGGTCAGGGGCATTAAAAAGTAAAAATCAAAATTACCTTTAAAATGTGCCAAACAGAATCCCGATGTTCATGTTGACGAATCCTGCTCAAAGATGAGAAATATAGCAATACTTTACAGCGACTGAAGCCCTGGCCTGGCCTTTCGATACTTAGACCGCGTACCGATCTAGGATCTAACGCTAGCTAGGCTAGGCTAGGCTAGGCTATGCATGCGCTAGTGCTAGCCTAGCCTAGGCGCCTATCAGGAGCACATAATTAGACTCGCGATCGATTTTTTCATCATCAGCGTGCGTACGGTCGATCGTACGTACGCTACGGCACTGGGGGCAGGGGGTCACAGCTTAAGTTTTGATTTTTCAAGTGGCCAAAGGAAACGAAAGAGAGAAGAAAATAAAAGAGAAAGAAGAGTAGTTTGGGAAAGAGAGGGTTGGGTAAAATAACTGTGTAATTATTTTCTTCCATTTGAAATGTCAATTTATTCCCTATGAACCACCCCCCCCTAAAAAAAACCCTGGCGCCACCCCTGATTTGTCATGTATCTCTGATATTTCATTTGAGAATGGGATCTTTTAATTTTGTGTATTTTTATTTTGTGATATATTTCTAGTGGGGCACTATTAAAGTTTTCAAATAGTTGTCATTGCCTAAAAAATAGAAAATAAGAATTTTTAATGTCTCTATTTCAAAAAAATATCCTGTACTTGATCTGTTCCAGAAAGTCACCCAACTCATCCATTTCAGCAAGCAGCTTATCAAAGCTTGACCACATCATCATTTCAAGACACTTCCAAAAAGAACACATGTGCACATGCACCATCATACACCACAGAAACAGGGCCGTACGCAGACATTTTTTCCTGGGGGGGGGGGGGGGGGGCAAAACGCGTAAAAATTTTGGAAGATCAAAAGCAAGGAAGTGAAGCGACCGAGCTGGTCATGAGAACACTTTTTCGTTTTTGTAAGTGCTATTGAAAGTTTTGGTGCACACTTTTTGTGGATTTTGTGAAAATTTTCAGTAAGAAAATGCAAATTTTCCAAATTTCACAGGGAGGGGGGGGGGGGGGGGCATACAGCTGCATATGCTGCATACAGCTATGCACAGGAACACATTTCTGTGAAATTCAGAATTTTCAACCAGACATCTTCAAACTATGAAGCAAGTACATACTACATTTTACTTACACACCACCATTTTTTTTTTTTTTTTTTTTTTTGAATCCGCTATATCTATAATGTAATGATGGCATTGTTAGAAGTAAATAAATCATTCATATCATTCTTGCATTTACTGTACAGTATTCATCCATATCAAAACAAAGTGTAGTAACGAAATGAGATCAATGGTATATACATTACACTTTAGAATTGCCTCCCACTCCATTAAAAAATAATGAATAAAATAATAAGAAAAAGAAATAGAGATTTTTTTTAAGTTTGAAAAAAACATTAAAAAACAAAACAAAAATGAAAAATTCTTTTGGGTCTGTATCTGTTACAAATTTTTGGTTCATATTTTTCTGACCATGAAATTTCTTTCTATGTATTTTTTTTTATTTTTTTTTATTTACATGTATCTAGTACTCAATCATTTTTACTAGCCAAAGCACACTCAATGATTTCTACAATGGATCAAAATCACTTCTTGAAAATTGAAAATATGAATCAATGATCTTTCACTTGCAAAACTAAGAAGAAAATTCATTTTGCTTGACAATGGTGTTGAATTTATCAACCGTCCAAATTTCTAAAATACATATTAGTACATGTATGCCAATTGAATAGAAAATGTAACATGTATATGATCAATGAACCAATTTCTTTATAAATACCTGTATAACATCATAATCTAAAGCAGAAAATGTCCTTTATATATACACCAATCTTTCACTTTTCACTTGCCATACTTTACAAAATACATGTCAAAACAAAGGTAAAGAATTAAATGCAGCACACACTAGTATATTAACTTAGCATATCACGACAAGGTGCACATTCAAATATAAAAGAATGAGAAACTGTCCTGCTGATATCATTATCGTTATTATGATTATTTTTATAATTATCATTATTATCATTATCAGTATAATTATTATTACTATTACTGTTATCATCATTATTTATATGACCAGATTAAAAACAAAAGCACAGGTACAGTACACCAACAGCAGCGGATAAATACATGATAAGAATGAAAGAACATGTAAAAAGGATTAGGGAGCAGCAAGTGGTTCAGGGTGCACAAAAGTGAAGTACGGCACTGTTGCTCATAGGCATGTGCCCCCACACCTGCTACTCCCAAGACATACACGATAAAACTTTCATACATAGAATTTTGCACATAATGAAGAGAGTTATGCCAATATGTGGTAGATAAATTAGGCTTACTCATTAAAATTGAAATAAAAAATGAATAAAAAATGTTATGTAAAAAATCTACCCCTAGAATATTTAGAAAAAGTTGTAATGTGAGTTGCATGCAATGAGCAAAGCTATTCTATAATCATAATCATATAGCCAATGCTGCAGATAGTAGAAATGCACTGCTCTCTTTTTGTTGGTGTTGTTGTTATAATTGTGTTTCATTTGCTTTTCCAATTACACATGTTCACAATATTTACATGTTATTGGTAGTAATATGACAAAGATCTGGTATACTTTACCATGTCTTCAGTTTGGCTGTTGCCTTACAATGAAAAAAAATAAATAAAAATAATAATAATAATCACCACTGATTGAGTGTTATATTGACTTTGCACAAGAATTAATGAGGAGGAAACTTCCAATCCCTCTAAATTTCTTACATACTTAAAAACATCTCTGTTAATATAGTCATACTAAAAGTTTTTGGCTTCAATTATCCCCTTCTCAATTACATCTCTACAAAGTACTTAATAAGTCCGCTGATATTGCCATTCTGCTGGGTTCTCTTCCTCTTTGGTTTGCTTGCTGAACATCCTGTAACAATTGGCATGGTCTGGATCTTGAGGATCAAGGTGTGAATACCTACAGGTTACACGGAAAACAATGAAAGAAGCAGAGGGGAAAACAATAAATAAGTAAATAAAAAGAAAAACAAAAACAAAACCTTAATTCTATTGAAATATCATATTTCTATATGGTACATGTATAGGGTGGGAAGAGATGCTTCATGATAACATGCAGATGCTAGAATTACAATGATCTCAACCTGCCTTTGACATCTTAGACTGACTTTCGCTCCAATAAAAAAAGGAATATTCCACTAACACACATACACACCATCCAAGTTTGGCAAGAATGGGCACATGAAGACTATCTCATCATAATAATGATGGTACATGCTTATATAGCACCTAACACTTTCTTCATCTGAAGTCCATAAGGCACTCTACAATAAATGTAGCCCTATTACAATGGCTCTAGCCAAGCAGCTGTTACACGCTCTGCGTTTCAAGGAAATAAATTCCTACCAGGTACCCATTTACCTCACTGGGGTAGAATGCAGCACAATGTGGATGAATTTCTTAGTCCCTTATATACCATTCCTGGCTTAATGAGGAACATTAGATAAACCAGTAATGCATAAAAATAAATCAGTCGAACCTGAACATTGACGGAATATTTATTCTTCCTGTTTAGGAAGTACTGGGCTTGTTCCCCACCAGGACTCCTGATGTAGACATGAGCACCTACGACTTCAGGAAATCTGCAGTACTCACAGAACTGCTGTCTGGCTGGTAGTTCAACTTCCTCTCTCGTAGTTGGAAAACTCATAAATGCCCTTTTCCTTCTTGCGATAGCTTCGTAAACCTCTTTGATAACTCGGCAAAAATAGATGACTCTGATAATGATGCCTCGTCACCATGCATCCTCTGGAATGAGCCTGCAATTTGACATGAAATTGTATTAATAGATATTTGGTTGGAAATTATTTCCTTATGAAACAATATAAATCTTCAGCAGTGCGCGGTCAGAATTTATGCCTCCACCATCCTCAGATCCGAAATGTATGGCACATTCACACTGATTTTTCTTTACTTTCAGGTATCCCATGATATCTTTGACCTTGATCTTTGACCTTGTGACCCCAAACTTATTCAGACCATTGTCATATGCATACATGAATCAAGTTCGAATTTGAACTGCAAAAGGGTTCTATCTCGAGAACAAACCATTTCCATGTATAAAATTAATTCTAATCTTGGATTAATGACATTGAAATCCCAAAATGTAATCAGAGCATTTTTTCTCCTATGTGCATACATGAGCCAAGTTTGAAGTTGTTCTGTCAAGTGGCTGTTGACTTATCGCCACAAAGAATCATTTCTATGTACAAACTGACCTTTGACCTTGAGGCCTAAATTATTTCTCTATTTACAATAATGAAAAATAAATACATACATGCACTTCATTTCAGGTAAAAAATAAACACTCACCAACACATAAAAACATAGAGCTGTCATAACTTGAACCAGTACAAGAAGTGGATCATTCTGTTCTGTGTTCCTTCTCAAATCTCCTTCAAGCATGTTGATGAAGTAGAGTGCAGTCTCCTTCAAGAAGCAATGCCTCAGTCAAAAAGCTTCATCCTCATACAATTCAAAAAGATTTCGTCAGTCTACGAGATGTTGCTCAGGTCCGAGAGGTCTCTGTATGTAACATAGGAGTTAAAATTACATGAAATATGTGATACTGAATGAAAACAGATAATCTACCAGTACCATAATGCTTTTCATTATAAAACATATACCTTTGGTATGCATTGTTCTGTTCCTTAAGAATAACATTCCAAAACTTTAACTGCAGCACTTCAAAACTGAAACGACATTTCATTTTAAGGGGAATATAGTGAATCTCCATAATTGCCATTTTTTGCAGCAATGAAGTTATTCTAGTTAAGTTTATTCAAACTTACATTTGTTGGCTATTGGGAGATAACAAGAAAGTAAATTGAGATGAGCAAGGGAACAACATTAAAAAAAAAAGTGATTGCTGAATGCAGATACATACAGAGAGCCCCCCCCAAAAAAAAGTGGCATAACAACAGTTTACAAGGCCTAATGCTGAGCAACAGTCAGCAAGTTGATCATCAAGGCTCCATACAGTATCAAGCCATATCAGGTGGGTAGTGGGGGGTGCGATTGTCCCCCAAAACCCTACCATAAAGAAAAAAAAAAAAAAAAAAAAAAAAAAAAGAAAAAAAAAGGAAAAAAAAAGAATAAAAGAAAGAAGAGAAAGAAAAGTAAGAAAAATGCGAGCGCGAGAAAGGCAAGGTTTTAAAAAATGGAAAGGGAAGAAAAGAAATAATGCCAAAGAGAGGTCGGACTTTTTACCCTACCCTGCACCCCCCCCCCAGCACATGCGAAGCACGCGCGGTATGTAATTTGCATGCTTCACATGCTTATCCTTACCATCCCCCCCCCCCCCCCCCCCCCGAAATGAAATCCTAGCTGCCCACTAATTAATTCCTGTCAAAATCACAGCAAGCAATATCATACTGACACTAATGCAGCGGTCAATAGGAATCTTGATCCTACCCTGTCCAAAACTTCACCTTTATTAACCTTTGTCTTGAAGTTCCATGGTCAAGGTTCGCCCACCATTCATATTCATTTAAAAAAAAATTTGGTGAAGATTCACCATTTGGTGTAATCTATTGTTACGAGATTCACCACATTCAGAAAATGTTTCGCTAAAGATTCATCATGCCCCACTGAAAATTACAGTGCAGATTTACTGTGCCCCCCCCCCAAGAAAATGCAGTAAAGATTCATCCAGCCTCAATTTTTGGTAAAGATTCGACATTAAGTTGACGGCGAATGCTTGACGACGCTTAGACAGGGTAGGGTCAAGATTCTTATTGAATGCTGCATAAGAAGATAGAATAGACCCTAGACCTCACCACTCTTTAGCTTTGTTGATGCGGCGAAGATACGCCATTTGAGAAGGTACATGTAGAGTCTTACACTTTGCTGAACTGCGTTTACTGCAAAAGTGGGTAGTTTGAACCAGGTGTGCAAGAATACAATGCCGGCCGGATAGATCCAGATGCGGTTTGCTGGAAATGGCCTATCAGGAAGAATGAAATCAAAAAAATTATAAGATAAATTCATCCTATAGTAATATAGGCTAGACCTATGTTCCAAATCTACCAAAAAAAAAAAAAAAAAATAGAATTTATATAAATTTTTCGGTCCGTCAGTGGCCTCAGTGCACTGACGGTCAATTATACCCTAACTACTGGTACTACAGGCTTCTAAGTAGTTATGTCTAGAGCGGACCCTACACAAACTAGAGGCTAAATAGCCTACAGAATATTTCGGTCTGGATTTAGTCTCGGCCAATCCCTCTCTCTGTTCATCTCTGCTTTTTGGAGATCAGCAAAGTCGAGCTCCATTTAAACCATATTCAAACCATTACGAAATAACAACATCATCGTTCGTACATACTGTTATATGCCCAAACGAATGATGTTGTTGTTGTTGTTTCGTACTGGTTTGAATATGGTTGGATTGTGAGCTGCACTGCCACTGAAGCTCGAATTCGCTGATCTCCGAAAAGCAGAGGCGAACAGCGAGAGGCTGGCTGCAAGATTTTCAATCGAGAGGACCCTGAATTTACCTGGAAATGGAGAGTTAACAGCTCATGAAATTGGTAAGCTAAAGGGGAGATGATTTTAAAAGTCAGATCTCTCCATGGCACTGATCTGGGTTTTTAAACATAAATTTTATTGTATGAACGATGAATTTAGCATTAGGCCTAACGTTAGGTCGTTTTTCAGTGGCTTCTCATGCGATGGTACTGTCTTTAGGCGCTTCTGTTTCTAAAATGAGAAAATTTTGAGACAGAATTTTCGGAGAGCCGACCCTACCAGAATAAGAGCCTGACAAAATTTTGAGACAGAATTATCAGTCTAACAGTTACCTCACGAGGCAAGGTCAGTGAACTCAGAGTCAGAGTGAGGCTCAGTCTCTGACTCTTGCATTTCTCAATTCCGGGAAGGGGGGGGGGGGGCACTCACCCATGTCACACAGGTATGTGCCGCTGTGACGACCCCCATTTTCAACCTTCTCAGGTCGCTCTCATGCCATCATGATATGCGATTTTAACCAATCGCACCTCGATTTGCTTCCGGCTCGCTCCCAAGAAATGCGAAAACAATCTGAACACCCCACTGCCCGGGAACGCTCGCTCCCTAGTTTCCTAGCCGGGCCTAGCGGCAAGCTCAGCTCAGCTCCTCGCTTCTGACTCGCTCCCTAGGCTAGACATGCTAGATCTAGATCTATTATGCGAAAACAATGCGCACAGCCCACTGCCAGGGAAGCGCATGCCCGGCCCAGGAACGCTCGCTCCATAGCCTCCTAGTGTGGCGTATCGGCAAGGGCCAAGGCGGCAAGCTCAGCTTAGCTCCCGAGAGTGAGACCCTCCAAATTAGCTCTGCCCATGAGCTCTTTAACTGTTAGCTCCCTAGACCCTAAAAAATGGGTTTCCTCAGGTAGCCATTTAGCTCCTGAGCCCCCTGTTTTGAGACTGGCAGAGGCACACCCACATCCCCAAAAATTTGAGTGCCCCCCCACCCCGGCCCGGGTCAATGAAAGTTGGATCTCACACAAAATTTGAGCCTGGAAAATCGAAAATCTGGACTAGGATTAAGAGCTTAACACTTCCTGACTCAGGAAACGTAGAAAATTTACGAAAATTACATCTTGCTTTGGTCAATGCCCAATTTTGTAGTCTGAAAAAGTCCCAGGCTCCCAGCCCAGGTAAGTTGTTTGTGGCTCCATCCACATACGCGAGGAAGTACCGGCAATCATGGAACACATAAATGCACGAATGGGACTACGCTCAATCAACTTTTGCGATAAAATTACAGCTCGGCAAAAAAATTCCCGAGATTGTCGTTGCAGTTGCATTCAAACAAACGAAGGACCATCTAATAACACAAATACGATAGAAATAATATTTATGATCTGAAATATGTAAAGTACTTACGACTTTTGACTGCTGACGGCATTTTTGACACGTAAAAACTTATGGTTGTTTGTGCTATTTTTGTCAAAGCTTTGTAAAGTTGAAAAATGGACAAATATAGTAGCGAATGCGCATGCGCAGAAATTTAGACCACAGATAAACCATGGATAAACCACCCCTCTGGGCAGACTAAAAATGATGACGTATCATGACGTATTTAACCCATGGTTTAATTTAAACCTCTTTTGTGAATCGCTCGTGAGATTTAGTACCAGGTTTAAACCAGGTTTAAACCATGGACTAAAATAAACCACTGTTGTGAATTCCGGCCTTAGGGACGGAATTTTGGAAAACCGTTTGCATATTCAGATTCTACAGCATTTATACTACAAAATAGTGTTGAAATCTCATTTTTGAAAAATTTTGCCCTAAGGGCCCTTTTGTCGCGACGCGGCCCAGATGCAATCTTACCAATAGCAGTACATACCGTTTTTTCAGGGCATACCTAGGTAACTCATGCATAGACGTGGGGGCGCTGTTGTACCTGTGCTTACTGATGGGTCAGACATTTAATTTGGATAATCATATCAGCAATGAGATGAAAACACTTGTGGGCTGTGTTAGTAATGTAGGATAGTATTAAATGCACATATGAGTATCACTCATACATTATTACATGACTTATATACACAAGAAGAATAAATACAAGTAGGTTTAGCATCTACACTTTAGTTAGTCTTTACTGAGAAAAAGGGGGTTTAAACCCCACCTTCCCAGAGAGCCGTTTCGTTCTGTGAACGAAACGTATGATAGCCCTTTGAATTTGTGGATCACTACTTTTCAAATACTCAATTATTTGTCTTGCATTGCTTTCATTCAATTCAGACAGGAGCATCGCTCTCTCGATAAGGAATTTTGGGCAATCTATAAGGTAATGACGGACAGTTTCAACCTGTTGACATCTATCACAGAAACCAGTTGCATGAATACCCAGTCTTAAAAGATCATGATTGAGACCAACCACTCCAACTCGAAGACGATGGAGTATAATTTCTTGTTGCCTACCTAGATTACATGTGAAAGTAGATGTAACAGATGGCTGCAGCTCTTTTAAACTGGAATTTGTTTGATTCCACCTGTCTTGCCAGAGTAGTTTAGAACTCTGAACTATAATTTGCTTTATTTCTGAAAGTGTTATTTTATTATGTATTTCAATGTTGTTAAATAGAGCTGTTTTTGCACATGAGTCTGCTATTTCATTGCCCATAATTCCGCAATGTCCAGGGATCCATTCCAGATATATATCTATTCCTGAGTATTTAAGCCTCGTAGTAATCGTTAATATTTCGTTAATAATGGGTTCATTGTTTCGGTTTTGTAAGGATAAAAGAGCACTGAGTGAATCACTAAATATTACAACACCTGTATAAATGTCCATATTTTCTACCCATTCAAGAGCGAGAAGAATGGCAATCAATTCCGCCCTGTAAGACGAAGTGAAGCTAGATAATCTTTTCCCTCGATATATCAAAAAGTATGGTACATAAAAGGCAGATGAACTAACTCCTTTATCAGGTAATTTAGAACCGTCGGTATAGATATGGAGTTGATTTAACCATTTGGTGTTTATCAATTCAAGGCTCTGTTGCTGTAATTGCATAGGGTGGTCAGTTTTCTTTATTTGTAAGGTTAATTCAGTAGATATAATTGGTGGACAAAATAACCATGGTGGAAAAATAGAGGGACATAGTTTTTCGATAATTTCTTTTCCCATCTTACTCTGTAACCTATATCCAAACGGTTTGCAAACCTTTTTACCTTTAAGGTATTCAAATTGCCAGCATGGTTCTATATGGCTTATTAGTGGGTGATCAAAGTGTCTTTCGATGCTCTGTCTGTACTTACTGGATAACAATTGTCTTCTTAGGTCTAGAGGTAGCTCCCCCATTTCCACCTGTAGGGAACATAAAGACGTTAACGGGAGACCCCCCGCGCATATCCTTGGTGCTTGATATTGCACAGAGTCTAGGCTCTTTTTAGTGGTTTGAGCTGCACTATCGTATGCTTGGCACCCGTAATCAAGAAGAGATCTGATAAGTGCTCGATAAACAATTAGAAGGGATTTTGACGAGCTGCCCCATTTTGTTCCTGTCAAGCTACGTAGTATGTTAAGTTTTCGTTTACATCTTGTAACTACATGATCTGTATGGGGATGCCAGGTCAATTTACTATCGAATAACATTCCTAAAAAATAGTGAGACTGTTTATATGTTAGAATATTCCCATCCAAGTTTAAAGCAGGTTGGGGAATATTAGAACTTTTCGTAAATAGTACAGGTACAGTTTTCTCATTAGATAGTTTAAAGCCCCATTCTTTAAACCAAGTGGATAATCTATCCAAATAAGTTTGGATTTTCAATCGACTTATATCCAAATGTTTACTAGACGTCCATACTGCGCAGTCGTCTGCATACATGGATATGGTAACGTCTGGGTCTGTTGGAATGTCCCTCATCATCACATTATATAGGAGGGGGCTCAGAACGCTACCCTGGGGTAAACCATTATGCATTTCGTATATACTTGATTCTGTATCAGAAATCCTTACTTGAAAGGTACGTTCTGTTAAATACTGACGCAAAAAATTGAGCATCCTTCCTTGTATGCCACACTGAAAGAGTTTAAATAACAATCCTTCGACCCATAGCCTATCGTAGGCCTTTTCCACATCCAAAAAGACTACTAACGTATGCTCACCACAATTAATGCTCTTTTGTATGTCATTTTCCAGAAGAACAGTGTTGTCAATTGAACTACGCCCTTTTCTAAAACCACTCAAGAAATTTGGTAATATATTATTCTTTTCTATGTACCATTGTAATCTGTCGTTAATCATACGTTCAATAGTTTTTGCAAAACATGACGTGAGCGATATGGGTCTATAAGAAGATACATTTTTAGAATCCTTGCCTTCTTTTAGAATTGGAACTAATATGGAGTGTTTTAAAGGACGTGGAATATCGCCTGTTTCCCAAATTTTATTAATGATATGTAACATAGTGTTTTTGGCTCTCTCGGGCATATTTTCATAGACAATGTATGGGATATTGTCCTGTCCTGGCACAGTCCGTTTGGTGGTTTTAACAGCCTTTTCAAATTCATACATCGAAAAGTTTTCGTTGATAACGTGATCTCTCAAGAAGGGGCAATTTTCTGTTGTTGTCAGGACTGTTTGGGGGCGATTTCTTTATTTTTCAGTCCCAAAGATTGGAAAAATTTCCCTAGGGCCTCCGTTTTCTCTGGAGTTGATATAATATCCTGCCCATCATCAACCAGTATAGGCAATTTTTGAGATTTCCTTGTTGATACTCCATTTAACCGTTTTATGCATGCCCAAATCTTCGACTCGGGTATATACCTGTCTAGTCTTTTGCAAAAAGCCTGCCAGTATTCCCTTTCTGCTTGACGGAGAACTCGCTGGGCTTCCGCTTTCTTCTTCTTAAATTCATCTATTGCTTCAAAAGTGATTTCTTTTTTCAGTTTATTACTGAGTTTATTCCTCTCTTTTATTTTTTCAGAACATTTTTTGTTCCACCAGGGAACTGGATTCCTATCTATATTTCTTTTCTTTGGAATCACTTCCCTAATACATACTTTTAAGCAGTCCATAAATAATTCATAAGATTTTTTAACATCCGCCTCTGTAAGGACTGAATGCTCATCCAGCATATCATTACATTTTTTGGCGAATTTAACCCAATCAAAGTCCTTAAATGAGAAACGTTCCTCATCTATATTTTTCACATTAATATTCTTACATTGCGTGTGTTTCTTTCTTAGTGAAATTTCAATATGTATGGGAAAATGGTCACTACCGAAGGAATTGTCTAAGACATTCCATAAAATCTTACTGGCCAAGATCGGTGAGGAGATACTTAAATCTAAATGTGAGAGCTTACCGGAACAAGGGTCCATCCTGGTGCCTGTTTTATCATTTAGGACGACCAAATTATTTTCATTTAAGAAATGTTCAACTGCATGGCCATTACTGTCCACTTTCTCGCTTCCCCACATTGGACTATGTGCATTTAAGTCCCCTGTGATTATCATCTTATCTTTTCATAGATTCATTTAATTTCTTACATGGATTATAAAAATTAATTTTTGAAATTTTTTCATTGCCTATATAAACGTTAACTTGTTGTAATTCCAAACTTGGATTGTTAAAAGGACCTTCGTAATTCACCCCATGATGTACATAAATGGCACATCCCCCCCCCCCCCCCCCCCCCCCACCTACGTTGACCATCTCTATTTCTGGAGACACAAGTATATTCTGGAATAATGAAAGTACTATGGTCATGGAACCAATTTTAGTTTCCTGGATGCATAAAATATCATATTTTTCATTTTTATTCAGGTGATAACAAAGCTCTTGGCCGTGCCCTAATAGCCCCTGGGCATTCCATTGAAGTATGGAAAAAAGGGCCGCAGTTATGGTAAGGCTATAGCCATAGCAGCCATTATAGCAGCCATTATAGCAGCCATTTTCTCGTAATCCTTGACTTTTTTGTTGAAATCGCCCGAAAGCTGGCAGAACGAGGGCTCTGATTACTTCCGGGGTTTTCCCTGTAAGTGACCGGACTAGTTCAATTATAAATTCCAGAATTTGTTCGTCTTTAGCAAATGAAAGGGAATTGCCCCAAGTTTCGGTCTGCTGTTGGTTTCTGTTTGTTCTTTAGTTGAATGTTAGTTACTGTAGCCTGAGAAATAATTGGGGGATCCCGAACTGAACTAGAGGTGGTAGGTTGACGAGATTCTAGGTCAGAGGACATATCGACACGATTTCCTTTAGTCCTTTGAACATCAGGTGTTTGGCTAGTGATTTGGATCTTAGATTTAGGGTTGGATTGATGTTTTGCTCTGGGATCTTCTATGTCCGGTTGTTTACTTTGTTGTGTCATCCAAATTTGAGACGCTTCTGCATATGTCAGTTTTTGGGTGATTTTGATCTCTTGAACTTGTTTTGCCTTGATTGCTTGTTCGCAACCATGATATGCACCAGAGTGGTTCCCACCACAATTAGGACATTTAGGTGATTCTTTGTTTGGACATTCTTGGAAAGTGTGGTGCTCACCACATCTAACGCACCTCATTTTGGATTTGCATATGTCGGCCGTATGCCCGTATCGTTGACACTTAAAGCATCTCTTGATTTGGGGGACATACAACTTAACCGGGAAGATCTGAAAACATAGATTCACATTGTCAGGGAGGTCTTTCTTTTGGAAAGTATAACACTTCTCATAGGGATATAAGTCGACTGGCCTTCACCAGCTCCCTCTGCTTGGTTATCAATATTCCTCTTATCTCTTTTAACGATTTTCTTAACTGCTGTTACATTCTGACTTCTGAGTTCTTGTAGTAACTCTTCTTCTGTAATTTCAAGGGGGACTCCGTATATGACTCCTTTGATCCCTTTCCTACTTTCAGAGACTTTAACAGGTATGTTGTCTATCGATTGGATCTGTAATATCGCCCTCATTTGTTTGATGTTCTTACATTTTACCAATAGTCCTGAACTAATAGGTTTGATGAATTCTACTGGTTGGTTATTGCATGCCTCTCTTATAACCTTCGAAATTTTCAGTGTGTTGAGGTTTTTGAGATTCTTCTGCCTGTCTATGGGTGCTATATATAGTTTGTAATCAGTAGATCTATCCATTGCTTGTCTAGGAGTACGATATATAGTAGTGTTATCAGAGTCTGAAGCCGAATCATTTTGACTGAGATTTTCTATGTGAAAGTCTACGCTTTCCTGTCTTTTTCTTTTTTCAGGCTGATGGTGAGTGCTTTTTTGCGGACAGTTTTTTGTTTTACTACCCACTGATGTTCCTCCTCGTCACTTAACATCTGCTCGGGTTCTGAAATAGAACCCGAAGCCATGATTGGCTGTGAGGGGATAGGCGGGAAAATTGAATACACGTGTGTTAGTTAAGGGACCGTGCAAACTAAGGGTTAAGTGCTGAGTGCTTGAAAAGCCCACAAAATGTCTTCTTACTCAGAAAATGTTCCAGGTTGGTCTGCAATTGATGCTTCCTACTATCGAGAACCGAAATCCGAAATATAAGACTCAAAATACGAAGTATGAAACTCGAAAATGCTTTCAAATGCTGTCACGTTGCTTCGCAGCTCCGGACCATTCTGACACTATTACTTATTACAGTGCTTCTCAACCTTTTTTTACCTCGAGGCCCACTTTGGCAACTGAAATTTTTTTCGCGGCCCACCTTCATTCTTAAAATATTTTGAGGCCCACCTCACATAATCTCAAAGAGAAAAAAAAAACATCAATAAAACATGACAAAATAAAATAGCGAATTGTGTGGTAATTATCTGGACCACTACCTACATTACATTACAAAATCCAACCTGCAAGTATGGTTATAATAAATGAAAGACTGATATAATACCCCCACCCCAAATGTACAGAAATTTTCGAAAATTTTTAGCGCATTGCATTGACGACAATCCACAACCGTTGGTGTTATTTTGATATGTTTAATAAATTCAATTCACTTTGATGTTAACTGGAAAGCTGAATTCAAAACCTAAAAAAGCTTCGCGGCCCACCAGTGGGCCGCGGACCACCGGTTGAGAAGCGCTGACTTATTAGATAGAAGATAGCCTATCTAGTAGGCGCTAGCGCTAGGCGCAGGCCAGCTGACGCTACCAAAGCTGGCGCATGAAATGGCATGGGGCCCGGAAGGGGGGGGGGGGGGGTCTGTTTCTCCAAACCGTCATAAGTTCATGGACATCCCATTTAAAAGCAAGTTTTTTGTTTTGGGTTTTGGGTTTTTTTGTTTTTGTTTTTGTTTTTGTTTTGTTTTGTTTTTGTTTTTGTTTTTGTTTTGTTTTTGTTTTTGTTTATTTGTTTGTTTTTGTTTTTAATCCAAGAGTTTCTACATGTATATGATAAAATCAAGGTCATTCACTTTATTATAATTTGTCTGGAGTTCGCGGAGGGCCGGGATGGGGGTTACCGGTATATATGGTTTTAATTAGTGTCAGTGCGAATTAAAGCTCACCTGTCGCCTTTTTCTTTTGTTATTATTATTATAATGGACTTTTAAATAAATATCACATTTCAAACGCCATTTTCTTTTACCTGGGTTGACAATACAACAACAACAACAACAACAACAAAACCAACCCTAATAGGTCTATATATGTTTATGCTGATCGTTGTATTTTTATTTTCGTTATTTGCTGAATGAAATTATAGTAATAGTAATAAAATTATGATAATGACAATAACAATAACAACAACAAAATGATGATGATGATTATGATAATAATAAAAATAATAATGATGATAAAAATAATAATAGTAATAACAATATTAACAGCACCACCACTACCACTACTGCTGCTGCTATGATTACTGCTGCTGCTGAGCTGCTGCTACTGCTACTACTGCTACTACTGCTACTACTGCTGCTGCTACTGCTACTGCTGCTACTGCTACTGCTGCTAATGCTACTACTGCTACTACTGCTACTACTGCTGCTGCTGCTGCTGCTGCTGCTACTGCTACTGCTGCTGCTGCTGCTGCTGCTGCTACTGCTATACTACTAATACTACTACTACTGCTGCTGCTACTGCTACTACTACTACTACTGCTACTACTATTGGGCAAGATTTCCTTTTGCGACAGCCACCCAACATGCAAGGTGTGCTTTATTCCGTTAGCAAATTTGGGTGGCTGTCGCAAAAGGAAGTCTTTCCCTACTGATGATGACAATAACAATAATTTAGGCCTATATGTTCACCAAGTGTTTATTGTCTTTGCAGTAAGATTCGTTTTAATTTCCATGCCTGCATGCAGGTGTCACAGGATTCCCTGCTCGAATACCCTCTCGCGCTCTCAAGCTCTCTCCCCCCCCCCCCCCCCCTCTCTCTCTTTCTCTCAAATCACATGCTTTGGGAAAGAATGGACATGGTGAAAGAATCCCTTTTCTGAAGGCATCACCTACATAGCATCAGTGAGTGGATCTCTGCAATTTATTTGTATCAATGGAAGCTCAAATTTGTATAGGTCACATTCCTGCTTTTCATGAATTTAAACGAGTCTTCATTATCATAGCTTGAAGTCATCCTATTTTACTAAAAAGACATTGCATGGCATTTTCTGCTCCAGAGCTCCTCTTTTATTACTCAGATTCTAGTCATGATTCATTAACTTAATGACACTGATACAGAATATTTGTGATCTGAAACTATTGGAGAGGACCGTTGCCGCTTTGCAAATACCACCCATGAAGCTTTCAGGTGTTTGCCCTTCGTCAGAATCTAATACAAATTAAAAACATGAAATGATAAGCAAGCATCAACAAAACAGATTATGGTACAGAGAGGGTAAAAATTTAGACGACAAAATTATATATCGAGAGAGCTGCATTATATTATCAATATACCCGGTACCAGAAATAGCTAGCCTACATTGCGTCGCCGATTTCACGAACCGGCACACTTAGCATTCGGTGCGAAAACTTGTTTTCGAGATAACCGCATTTAAAGAAATCAACATTTTAAAACCACAACTTTTATAGGCTATCGTGGTCGGATGCTCGAAAAAATTCACATGTGATGAGTACAGATTCTGAATTTTAAGATTTGCTAATATTTTTTCCATATAACTCCTTTTTTCTATGAAATAATCACTCTCTACTAAGAGTGCCAGTTCGTGAAATCCGCCTTTTTCTGAACGCGCACTTGTTGTGTACTAAGCGTAGATTTTACGAACTGGCACAGTATCATGAGTGTCAGTTCGTGAAAGCCATCTAGGCAATGCACGCGTTATGCGCTAATCATGCACTACGCGTTACGAACCGGCACTTTATGCAATAACCACTGCACTTTCAATACATGTATGTATTACGCTGTTTCCCAGTACAGTAGGCCTACTATGCCCATAATCATCATGGCCACAAAATATTTAAAACCAAAATGTACAAACAGAAAATGCTTCCAAAATGTGCCACTCCCCCTCCATGAATTTTGGATTGAAAAATAGAGCTAAAGGGTGTTTGCTCTTGTATTAGTCCTTCCGACTTTAGGCTTCAAAGAGACGGACCGGTATATCTAGTTTCAAAAATAATTTTGTTTTTCGTTTTCGAGGGGGATCCGAGGGGCGTCACTAGGAAAAGATTTTGTGCCCCTCCCACCCCCTCCCCCATATGAAGTCCAGCGGGCATGAATCATGAATAGGGAAATTCATATATTATTTTGTCAAGCCTCCTTCCCCTATCTTCCCATCTCTCTCTCTCTCTCTCCCTCCCTCTCTCTCTCCCTCCCCTTTCTCTCACCCCCTCTCTTTCCCATTTCAAAGCTACATTCATTGTCCTATATTCATATTCCTTTGCCCCATTTGATTTTGATTTTGATTTTCTGTGCACATGATCTATATTTATGTAATGACATGAACATATACATTATCATATCAACAAAAAAAAAGCATACCCTCCATTCTTGTCTCAGTGAAACATGCTCTCTTTAATCATAATACTTCCTTCAAACATCAAATCAGTACTTCAGACGACTTAAGCCTTTAATTTCAAAAGAAATTAATTTGCATTTCAGTTCATTAAACAACATGGCTAAAACATACTACTTAACAAGTTATATGATTTCAAATTATTCCATGTGACTGTATAGGCCAATAAGCTTTAATAGTCATTTCTGGTATACTAAAAACCAGCTTCAGCAATAACAATGGAAACAATTTGTTGCAAAAATTAGACTGGAGTCCGATTTTATGATGCAATGTAATTTGCATCTGAAATACAAATACTAGCAATCAGCTTTACATTAGTTCCACATCTGAAATTTGATAATTGAAAATATGTTAATCCATTTAGATACTAAATTCATGAAACAAATACTAAGACATAAGGCAATAGAATATCAATGAAAGCTATAAAGGAATGATATACGCGTAATTAGAATGTCATTTTCGAACCTTACTCAATATAAACGATGATATATTTTGATATAACATGTTCATCCTAATGCTATTTTATCTTAAGTCTGGCAATTTCAAGTTTTAAATATCTCATGTATATGTGTATGGTTGAAGTTATATCGATCCCAAGGTCTTTTTAATGCACTGGTACACCGCTTTACTAGATCTTAGAAATTACACATTGCATTACATTTCGTATGTTATAACGATTCTATAATAATCCATTAGGTTCATTCTATTGACATCTATTTAAATGTCTGTCTCAAACTAATGCCATACTTCATTTACAGATCACTAGCATACATGTATTACGAAAAGGAAATTTTTTATCATAAGGGGACTTGGTAACTAAAAAAAAAAAAAGAAGTTTATGGCCTCCATGCTGTCAAGGCATGTAATTATGTTATAAAATGAAGCCCTGAAAATACAACTCAAACGCATCATCATGAGTTTTTTATAAAATAAATAATAAAAAGTGAGCGAAATGCAAGGCCAGACTGATTCCCTCATAGACTGATATTTAAGTGTACCCCAGTACGGTTTCATAAATGGCGGTATGTACATTATACACGTTGCCTTATATATCTTGACAGTTTTCTGGTTTCGAAAAATATTCCTGTGTTTGTTTATCCCTTCTATCCCCTCTGAACATCATAACAAAGCTCACACATTAATATGCAAGAGTTGTTAAATCACAAAGTTATAAAATCATTTTGATATTTGTCTGAATTTACTCTTCGTCAATGGCAGATATTGCAGTCATGACAGTACATGTTCATGAAGTTTGACATTAATCAAATAGAAAATTGTACATTACTTTGTCACTTGCAGGGGACACAGTTTCCAAAATTGTAATCTTCAAAACATCAATGTAAAACGCTGAAATCACTAAGATCAGATTTGATTGTTTAATCACTCTGCAGTGCTATATATACTGTGACAAAACTAAATTATTAGCTGAATTCAAAGGTTTCTAGATATTTTCAAAAGCAACCCTGTGCATTAATAGCTTAAATAACCTCATTATTTACCTATTCCTTGTCAGATAACACACCATGTCCACGCAGAAGGTCCGCATTTCTGAAAATTTAATGACTTGTTTCATTTGCCTGTTGGCGAGTATTTTCCTTCTTTTTGTGAATTTTCTTCTGATATGGTTTATGATGACGTCAATGTATCCATACTTAAAAAGGTGTAAAAGAATAGGACAACTTGAAATAAATGAATAGGTATTAATATCTAAGAGTATGAATCAAATTGTTTGCACTCAAATAAAACCATACTAGGGTCCATGATAAAACCATGTCCTGACTTATAGCTGGTGAGCAGTGCTGCTGGTAAGCTTATTTAATTCAACTGAAATTCCAAATCAGCTAGAAGTTACCCTTTTGTAAATGTTATAGTCTGTTTCATTGATGTTATTAAATATGAAAAACTAACTGTTACTATTAACTTGGAAAGTCAAAGGTCCTGAATGTGTTACATCATTAACATGGATGTTGCTAGGTCCTGGATGTGTTTCACCATTAGCATGGATGTTGCTAGGTCCTGGATGTGTTTCACCATCAGCAGGGATGTTGCTAGGTCCTGGATGTGTTTCACCATCAGCAGGGATGTTGATAGGTCCTGGATGTGTTTTATCATTAGCGGGGATGTTGCTAGGTCCTGGATGTGTTTCATCATTAGCGGGGATGTTGCTAGGTCCTGGATGTGTTTCACCATAAGCAGGGATGTTGATAGGTCCTGGATGTGTTTTATCATTAGCGGGGATGTTGCTAGGTCCTGGATGTGTTTCATCATTAGCGGGGATGTTGCTAGGTCCTGGATGTGTTTCACCATGTGTTTCAACATTAGCAGGGATGTTGCTAGGTCCTGGGTGTGTTTCACCATTAGCAGGGATGTTGCTAGGTCCTGGATGTGAGTGATCATTAGCAGGGATGTTGCTAGGTCCTGGACGTGTTTCATCATTAGCGGGGATGTTGCTAGGTCCTGGATGTGTTTCACCATAAGCAGGGATGTTGCCGGCGATGTCGCTAGGTCCTGAATGTGTTTCACCATGTGTTTCAACATTAGCAGGGATGTTGCTAGGTCCTGGGTGTGTTTCACCATTACCAGGGATGTTGCTAGGTCCTGGATGTGAGTGATCATTAGCAGGGATGTTGCTAGGTCCAGGATGTGTTTCACCATCAGCAGGGATGTTGCTAGGTCCTGGATGTGAGTGATCATTAGCAGGGATGTTGCTAGGTCCAGGATGTGTTTCACCATCAGCAGGGATGTTGATAGGTCCTGGATGTGTTTTATCATTAGCGGGGATGTTGCTAGGTCCTGGATGTGTTTCATCATTAGCGGGGATGTTGCTAGGTCCTGGATGTGTTTCACCATAAGCAGGGATGTTGCCGGGGATGTCGCTAGGTCCTGGATGTGTTTCACCATGTGTTTCAACATTAGCAGGGATGTTGCTAGGTCCTGGATGTGTTTCACCATTAGCAGGGATGTTGCTAGGTCCTGGATGTGTTTCACCATTAGCAGGGATGTTGCTGGGTCCTGGATGTGTTTTATCATTAGCAGGGATGTTGCTAGGTCCTGGATGTTTCGTTATCAGCAGGGATGTTCCATTATAAGCATTGATGTTCCTAGCACAAACCTCAGCAGGTAGAGATACATTAGTGACGACCTTGTTGGCGGTAAAGCCTAACAAATGAGAATGAAAGTGGGGGAAAAGTGATACATAATCTGATGGCAATATGAAAGGAAACCAATACAATTTTCAGTTTTATCCATCATTTTCTAGATTATTGCTTTTCAGAAGTGTATATAACCAAGAATATGGCTTACATAATAATACCTCTCAACCTTTCGACCTTAGAACAGAAACAAATAAAAAAATGATGAAATGATTATTTAATTGCTGTAAAATCTATTTGCCAAGATGAGTGAATGAACACAATATTTTTTTTTTCTCGATTACGATTATTTTCGTGTTCAAAGTAACAGGAAGAATGGAATAGACAAGGGGTTACCATCACAGCATAACCCTTGTACATCATTATTACAGAGAATTATATTTGCTTACCAATTGCTGATATGATACTGAATGTGATCCTCGTCGTCATCCTCATTATCACTGTCATCTGAAAATGTGGTTTGTGTTGGGCCTATCATGATGACCACGTTGAGAACTTTCCCGTCCACCATCTATTCCTTCTTCTCAACCTTACTAGTGTTCCCTTTCTTATCTTTGGAGTGGGCTTTCTCTTGGATGACACATGAGGTCCTTTAACATTAACATAGGCAGCCATCTCTTTTCCACTTGCCAAGTACATCAAAATGTTCTATTTTGGAAATAAAGATGGGAGAGAAACACAGAGGTTTTCATCTCAGGTGACGAACCTTTCACAGAAAGTATATAGTCCTACACCTGAAGCTTGCCAACTTTACATCTATAGTTTTACTCTACGAATCATGAGCAAAAACAGTTTATGAAAAAGATTTATCCGCTGTTAACATTAAGATGACCAAATGAAATTAAGAAAAGAGCCGAGGGTGATTGATTTTTTTATTAGATTATTTAAAAAAAAAAACTCAACAAAGTAAATAGAGGACCTTACCTTTTCCCCATTTTCATATTTCACCTTTCTGATAAAAGACCACACACTATGCAGACTCTGTGAAAGAAAGAAACAAAACATGTTCATAATATTTTTGACTGAACAATGAACAAGCCTACCTTTAGACTGTTGTTTATTCTTTTCTGTGGTAAGAGAACAAAATGTATTTTTTAAAATCCTCTTTGGGTGGATAAGATATCGAATTGCTTTTATTACATCTTTAACAATTATAAGACCTCCCAATCTGCAAAGACATAATTATCAGATCCAGTGGTTTCACATTTTCTGGTGAACTGTTCCCATGAACACCCCTCCCCAGTCCAATTACATGTGTATTAGAAGTTCTGACCAAGGATAAGCTCTCACTCTGACGATTTAATTGGTCCAAGCCCTGTCATATTGAAAGAAAATATAGATTTACAGAATACAGATCTGTCTTCAAAAAGAGGGGTCAATCTGAAGTAGATGTTGAATTACTAAAGTAACTAAGACCTCCAGTAGGCCCTACAAAGTATCAGCAATATCCATACATGTATTTTTTAAAAACCTAGTAATGCCAGAACTTAGAAGTTAATAAGCCTACAAGCTAGCAGATCTATGATTTGTTCATTATCCATGACCGTATAGCCTAGGTAACAGGGGCATGCAGTGTTGCCTCCGATCCCCCAGAAATTCTTAAGACTTTACATTCTTCACCAAAAAATTCCCCCAAAATCCCCCAAAGATTGCATCAAATCTCTCTATGCCCATCATTGGCTCCTTTGTTTAGATACTTTTGATATTTTTTTGTTTAAACCCCTTTGTTGTTATATTCTTGCCCCCCCCCCCCGAAAAAAAATCTGCAGGGATCTAGACTACGGCCAGGTTATCATCGTCATTATCGTTATCATCAGTATTATTATCATCATTATCATCTTATATTATCATTCAATAGTACATGAATCACAATGATGTGGATTGTACGAGGCGTCTTACTCTTAAACAGATTATGAAACCCATCCTCGAGGAAGCCATTATTCGCAATGTGCGGGACTACATGGATCGCTTGGGGGAAAAATGATTTGTTTTTGTGTTTTGCTTCGGTTCTAGGTTAAAAAGAAACATATTATGGGCAGATCATCACACCTTCAATATAATAATACTTTAAAATGACATTCTACTTACTTCTACATCAGTGAAAACGATGAAAACGGGAATAATTCCTATTCAGTGCCAGTTCGTGAAACCACAGCTCCAAATGTAGAGTCTAGAGAAGACATGTTGCATCTACGCGCATAACGTAAAATACGCGCGCTGCTGTTCGGATTTCACGAAGTGGCACTCAGTTAAGAGTGCCGGTTCGTGATGTCCAAATTTCGCAGAATCGGGATTTTTTGGACACAGGTGATTTTTAACAATGCCTTTATCTCGAAAAATAATCAAGATCAGGAACTGAAATTTGGTGAACATGTAGATTTTTACATTGCCTTTCATAATATGTAAAAACCTCAAAACCCAAAATTTACACGTAAAATGGTTATTGTGCCGGTTCGTGATATCGGCGATGTAGGTGATTACATATTTGTGTATATTTTTATCTTTATTTTTTGTTTTATGCAACTCAACTAAATCACCGAGGCTGAGAGGACCCCCCCCCCGCCCCCAGTGGCGTAACAGCCGGGGGGCAGGGGGGGGGGGCAGAGTGCCCCCCCTGAAGGATTTCAGCGGGAAAATCCACCAAACCACCGGGAAAAAATGAAAAGGAGGGAAAGGAAGAAAAAGGAAGGGAGAAAGGGAAAGGAAGAAGAAGAAAGGAAAAGAAAGAAGAAGAAAGGAAAAGAAAGTAGGAGAAAGGGAAAGAAAGAAGGAGAAAGGGGAGAAAGAAGAGGAGGGAGGGGAAAAAGAGGGAAAGGGGGAAGAAGAAAGCAAAGGGAAACAAAAGACATGAGGGGAAAATTTAGTAACAAACCTCGGAGTTTCCGGGTGCTCCACTCCCTGGACCCCCGCAGTGGCTTTCCCTGTATACCCACATCAGGTCCCCTAAGCCAGAACCCTGGGCCCCACCCGCTAAAGGCTTCGCAAAAAGCAACTCGCGGTACGGGCTTATCTCCGCATATTCTATTTCTAGACTTAGTTACCGGGAAATTTTCGGCTCTGCCCTCCCCCCGATAACAGGCAGAGAATGTATGAGACCGTGAACAGACAACGAACGATTCAAAGAAACGTCAGAGCTTCCGCGCTTCGCGCGGGAGGGGAAAATCACCATCCTTGCACCCTTCCCCTAGCATGCCTAGGGAGAGTGCTTTGCACTATCGTTCTCCTAAAAGAAAATCCTAGCTACACCACTGATTCTAAACTTAATTACCGGGAAATTTTTGGCTATGCGTATGCCCCCTCCCCTCCCAATAATAATAATTAATAATAATAATTAAGACTTATATCGCGCCAAATCCACTCTGTAGAGTGCTCAAGGCGCTTTTTAGGAAATTATAAAAGAAATTAAGAAGAATTGAACAGAAATGTTTTGAGGTAATTTTTGAAAGTTTCAGAAGTCAAGCACTGTTTGATGTTATGAGGGAGGCTATTCCATAGCTTCGAGGATGAGTAAACAAATGATCTTTCACCCCAGGTTTTGGAAACTTTGGGGGTAACAAGAGAATTGGAAAGGGAGGAACGTAAGGATCTCGAAGGGGTATAACTTTTGATCAGTGAAATAAGGTACTGGGGAGATGAGCCATGAACACAATGGAAAGTTAACAACAAAATCTTGAACATAATACGCTGTTTTACAGGGATAACAGCAATAACAGGCAGAGAGCGTAAGAATTGCGGAAACTGACAGCGAAAAAACGTCGGAGCTTCCGCGCTTGGCGCGGGGGGGGGGGGGGGGAAACTCCCCCCTCCCTGCACCCTCCCTCCTAGGGAGCACTCCTAAAATGAAATCCTAGTTGCAGAAGATAGACTTAATTACCAACAACTAACAATGCAAAGAAACGTCGGAGCTTCCGCGCTTCGCGCTGGAGGGGGGAAACTCCCCCCTTCCCTGCACCCTCCCCTCTTGGTGTAAATTCCGGGGGGGTGGGGGATCTATCATCCCCCACCTGGGGGAGAGAGGGGATGGTGTGTACAAATTTCCCGCCACACTTTTTAAAGAAGAAAATACATTTTAATTATTAATCAGTTAGTAAAAATTCTGAATATATATCTGTCATAAACAATCATCATATTTTAGAATTTCTATTTGAAAATGCTACTGAAAACAAAAAAAAGGGTTATTTTTGGCTCGCTCACTCCGCTCGCTCGTCAAAATATTTAAAATGCGATTAAAATCGAGAAAAGTGGTTATTTTTGGCTCGCTCCCATCGCTCTTTCGTCATATTTTTTAATTTTTATTCGAAAATGCGATTCAAAAGCAAAAAAGTGATTATTTTCGGCTCGCTCGCTTCGCTCGCTCGCAAAATAGATATTAAAATCTGTTTGAGAGGGAAAAAAAATCGTTAAAAATGTTTTTCATCCTCCACTCCTTTAATTGGATTTATGCAGGTAGAGCACTACCGTCCTCCTAAAATGCAGTCCTAGCTACGCCACAGATTCTAGACCGGGAAATTTTGGACTCTGCCCCCCCTGATAACAGGTACCTGTTACGCCCCTGCCCGCCCCCTCCCCGAATTTCCGTCCAGGATCAGACGCCATCATCACAGAATCATTTCACTTTTGGCGTCCGATAATGTCAAATGTGATTGGTTCGCTTGCTCGAACCACGTGATGCCATATACACGATACGCGATCGCGATACCCGCGATCGAGAAAATCTCAGCTGTCTCGTAAAAATGTCAAGTAATTTTCAAGTTGCTTTGGCTTGGAGGCACCATCCATATTATTCCTGTTTTTTCTGTGAAAGCGATTTCGTCGTACTTGTCTTTTACATCTGTATTTCAGTTGTGTCATAATGCTTGTAAAGAGGGATTTACTAACAGTACCCAGGCCCAGCCCAAGACAAGAGCAGAGACAGAGTAGACCGAAGTAAACGAAAGGCACCCCGGGTACGTCCCCGGGCTGCTAAGGCAACTATAGGCTCTTCTCAACGCTTGCTTGGTGGCTTCAGATCGAAGGTAGTAGTAGGATGGGGGGTTGGGTGTCCGGACACGTAACAAAAATGAAGCCTTCTTTTTTGTCTTTGGATTAAACAAAAACTATGCATTGATTTGTGCAAATCATCATCAATATTTGTTCTCTATAATATTGTCTAACATTTTATGCTAAAACATTTAAGAGATTTGCTTGTGAACTTTTTCAATTGGCTGTTTAAAATCGACTGTCCAGATACACAACCTGTCCGGACACCCAACAACTGGGTATACGTAATTACGTAGGGCAACCGTACTCGGTTAAGCAGGTTAAGCAGGTATATTAAAACTTCCATTCACTTATACTAGATCTATGTATATGATTGTGCTTGTAAAGAGGGATTTACTAACAGTACCCAGGCCCAGCCCAAGACAAGAGCAGAGACAGAGTAGACCGAAGTAAACGAAAGGCACCCCGGGTCCCCGGGCTGCTAAGGCAACTATAGGCTCTTCTCAACGCTTGCTTGGTGGCTTCAGATCGAAGGTAGTAGTAGGATGGGGGTTTGGGTGTCCGGACACGTAACAAAAATGAAGCCTTCTTTTTTGTCTTTGGATTAAACAAAAACTATGCATTGATTTGTGCAAATCATCATCAATATTTGTTCTCTATAATATTGTCTAACATTTTATGCTAAAACATTTAAGAGATTTGCTTGTGAACTTTTTCAATTGGCTGTTTAAAATCGACTGTCCAGATACACAACCTGTCCGGACACCCAACAACTGGGTATACGTAATTACGTAGGGCAACCGTACTCGGTTAAGCAGGTTAAGCAGATATATTAAAACTTCCATTCACTTATACTAGATCTATGTATATGATTGTGCGTGTAAAATGTGCTTGAGCTTTTGCTCACATATTCCAGATAGTCAATGTCAGTCTGCTGGGATAATCCCCTTGAGACAGGGTTCTGGACCAGTATTCAATTCAATACATGGATTGAGAAAAGAAATTACTCAGCATTTTACTTGGCTGAGTAAAATGCCTTAACTCATATTCAAATCACTTCTGTGTATTTTATTGTAGTAAGCCAACTCTTAAGCAAAATGCTTACCAATAACCACCATGACGTCATAAAAGATGAGTTTCCTGTCATTGCGACAGATGAGTAGGCAG